>BCLF01000031.1:1389591-1406348 GCA_001602275.1 Zoysia japonica | reverse complement strand
GCCGGTACTGCAGGGCCCCTCCCTGGCCTGGTTGACCCCACAGGGAGCCCTCCGGCGCCGCTCTTGTGCTACAACACCTGGAGCCCGAGGCCCTCCGGCCGTCCGCCACCACCGCGGCTCACGGCGGAGCGCATGGACCGACTCTGGCCGCGCCGTCCGCAGAACGTGGACACGGCCCACGGTTCATCCATGAGGAGCAGGCCACCCTATCCAATTAGTCCCTGCTGGTCCTCCGATTATTTCAGATTAGTCCCTGCCATTTTACACGGAGGACCTTGAACTTTTCAATGTCCACCGAGCGGTGAACAGGGGCACGGCTTCAACCCAGCCGCATGGTAAAGCCTTTTACAGAAAGCTCCCCAATTTCCTGTTTATTTACAGTATAGTCCTATTTATTTTTACATCAAGACCCTATTCGTTCCTGTAATTACAGAATGGCCCCTGAGGACTCTGTTACTTACAAATGAGCCCCAGAACTTTCCTATTTTTGTAAATAGACCCGTAGAACTCCTAATATTCATGTTTAAATCCTTGCACCTATAAACTTCCATACCTTGTGATCCAGGATTTCAATTGGATCGATCCTTGCGCTCACGCGTTCAGCATGACATGAGCTACCCCTTTAACGCCACTGCCATCGACCTGGCTCGTCGTCGGCAACGGCGAGCTCCTCACTGGCCTCACCACCGAGTTAAGGCTCACGGCGCTCACCGCCCGCGGCTCCCGGCCAACGTCAACAAAGCTCGGACAGGGCACCACGCAGCGCTGCGCTACACGCGCGCGCGTAAGGAGGAAGCACCAGCCCTGGCCTCTGGCCAGTGGGCCGCACGACCCACGTGTCTACGGACATGGACATGGACACAGCATTACTCAGCGTGTCCCCTGGCACGGACATGGCCGGTCACCTTCCTGTGACCCCGAACCGAGCTCGGACACGGCCATGTTCCTGTGACCCCGAACCGAGTCCGAACACGGTCACGTTCCCGTGACCACAAACAAAGCCTTCGACACAGCCGTGCTCGCGTGTCCACGAACCACGTCACCTATTAACATGCCTAGAACACGAACAGGCGTGGGACACAGTCACGATCGTGTAAACCAACACGAGGTCACTATCGAATGCCGCGCACGTGTCCTGAGGCCTGGACACGGCGCCGGCAACATGACCTGCCGCATGGCCCCGGTTCGCTCGACCGTCCCCGACACGGGGCGCGAACACAAACGGATCCCAGTGACCATGACCCATAACTGGGTCAAACTTTTCAGCACCCACCGAACCTTCACGGTTCACCTAACACCCACAGGATTAAGGCCGGGGACACTGGCCAAACCACGTGTCCACGGGGCCTTCCTACATGGCCGCACACTCACATCCACCGAGGACACGAACTGGACATCGTGTCCGCGGGGTTCACCCCCGACTCTGTGCCCGAAACGTGTTCAAAGGCCACGAACACGGGCCAGACATCGTGTCCAAGAGACTCGTTCCCAACTTCGTGCCTGCACGTGCCCAAAGGCTGTGGACACAGACTAAGCCACATGTCCATGGAGAATTCCCCGATTCTAGACACCCATGTGTCCAAGGGCTGTGGACATAGATCGAACCACATGTCCACGGAGAGTCCCCCGATTCTGGGCACCCATGTGTCCAGGGGCCGTGGACACAGGCCGAACCACGTATCCACGGGATTTTCCCCGATCTTGGACACGCATGTGTCTAGAGGCCGTGGACACAGGCCGAAACATGTGTCCACGCAGCTTTTTTCCATATTCTGGTCACAGACCACCCGACAATGTCCAAAAAAAACGGCCGAGGTCACTGGCCGAACCATGTGACCACGAGGCTGTTTCACCACTTCGCACCCGCACGTGTCCAGCAGTGGACACGAACCGGGCAGCGTGACCATGAGGTCATCCTCTGTTTCACACCTGCACATCCCGACAGCCGTGGACACATGTTGGGTAGCGTGTCCACGGGGATTTTCCTATCTCCAGTCGTGAGCACCTTGTTTGCCTCACCACAGCTACAACTCAATTCCATTTTCAGTGATCCTGGCACCGTCGGAACCGTTGTCTCAAGCTCCACCACATCAAGTCATTCAAACATCAGCCAACATCTGATCTTGCCGGTTTGTTCTATAGTAAGTTCTTCGCGGAGTTTAATTGCTTGTTCCTTCTATTGGTTTTATTGATGTTAGTGCAAGTCTTTAATTGATGCACTCCTAAGCGTAGATTCATAATAAGCTGGTGCGCACCCCACCATAGCATGATTTCATCATTTAGTGCACATTAATATGCATACCCATGTTAACACTAAGTAATCCAATTTAAGGTTAGAATCATATGATTAGTAGTTAAACACTAGAAGCTAAATATTAGGAAGTAAGTAAATACCTAGATAGCAGCCCTAAGTATCCCGCAATGCTTTTACGTATTAGTACATGTACCACTTGTTAGCGTTAGTAGTTTAATTATATAAATTAAACTAGGTAACAAATTGTCGATCACTTAGAATGACCCACCGATATGTATATAAATTAAATAATTAACAATGACAATATGCCCATCACTGCACCATAGTTAACGTCATCTGCTTAATGTAGTAATTTAGTTGTAATTGTGGAATCAAATGCTTAGTCACTAGGAAGCACGTGCAACACTTCGGCATACACTAGTGAACATGCCGCCTATTGACACTAATAAGTTAATAGCTACGCACTAGATCACCTATGGTCATGTTAGAAAGTAAACATATATTGATTAGTATACCTATGCATTTCACCTAGCATTAGTATGCACTAGTACACGTGCCATCGTGCACGTTCACATTTGAAACAATGGCACTGTGATGCAAGCACAGATCAACGATAAGTGCGAGTGCACGATATGCACGGATACTCGTTCATGAGCCGTGTCTCAAAAACACACACAACGCACTCACGATATAGACTCACTAAGTAACGATTAGAATGAATCAAATTTGCCAACAAGTAGTAAATAGTTTTAAATTAAGGTATTCACAAAATGACACACGCTACATGCGCATCTCCACTCGTGCTAGCGGGTATGCGTGTTTTTCCTCGCGAAGTTTAATTGGTTCGTATTCGGAGTTCTTAGAATTTTATCGATTCTTCTCGAGCTTTGTTTCTTTTGCAGTAGTTTTATTAGGCTTTTTCTTCGCGTAGATAATGCTGAGCGTCAGGAAGAGCCAAGATTCAAGAGGAGCTGAAAGGCCTGCATGTGAAGAGAAGCACGAAGATTTGGACGCGAAGCTAGAGATTGAAGATTAAGATTTTGATGAAGAGCATCAGGACTCAAGCTCCAAAGATTAGAAGTTTGCAGACAGGCTCTAACCCCTTGATCATACCTATATTTTGCTAATGCTTCTATAGTGCCTATCTATTCTGCTATGCATAATATTTTGATTTAAAATATTGTGTTAGTTATAATCCTACTTGATTTATTGTTTTACTGATATTAGTGTTGTTTCTATACATTAATATTAACTACCTTTATTACCCGTTGGCAATACCCTCCGTGTTAACCATAGGATACCGTTGTTAAAATACTTTAACGAACAGAAAGTTGCTGTGTTATTAGAATGCTTAGGAACCCTCTTGCGATGTTTTGCATCGCCACACCAAACACCATTTATCTACAAAATGCGTTAAAGTGTGTTTGGTGGTGTGAGTAAAATAAAATGAGGTAGGATTAGTGCAACTGGTGATAGATGAAGATTGGTGATTCTGGTCGTTGGGTGGGGCTCACATGAGGTGATGGTGATAGGTGTATAGTCTTTGGTGTGGTCCACTTGTCGTGGACGAGTCCGTCACCCCTGCCATATAAGGACCGGTTCATTAGTCCTCGGCTTAGGAATTTCGTACAACCACAGAACCTATACATATTAGGAGCCATCAGGAGGTCGGTAGGGCACAAGGGGACAGAAGAAGGGCGTGAGATAACTCACTGCCTGGCTCTCGACCATGCAATTGTTCGCATCATAGGACCGTAAGCCTATGGATATAGCCTCTGGTTTGGTAATACCCGGCGTAGTAGAAGACCAGGAAAAGACGTGACTGTGATAAATCTTCACGATCCGGCTCTGATAATGTACTGTCGCGTCATCGAGAGGGTGATACCCTGATGGATAGCCTGGTGAAATCTGTGAAAACCTATGTAGTCGTGGGGTAAGCGTTATGCAACCCTGTTGATCAGCAGGAGCATAACCTGTGGGTACAGTGTACAACCTCTTTAGAGTGTAAAAATCCTTCCGAAATGGCCGTTGTCACGGTTTTGACATGCTACGTGTTCGAATACCCTACGATTAGTTTTTTATGATATCCTTGACGTGTGAGTGGGTGTAGGTGCCCGTGTTTTAGAAAGTGTCTGTATGGGACAGTGGAGGCCCTTCCAGTTAAAATTTGAGAACTGCCAGAAATGGTTTATGCTCCCTCAGATCCAACCTACTAAAATATAAACAACAAATATTTTCGCTTCTCTTTAAAAATCTTCTGTAGTGAACCCTGCATAAAAACTGGCTTTTTGTAAAAATTGAACCCCTTAGCCTCATCCTTGCTGCAACCAAATATGCATGTATACATATACCCTTGCCTAGTGTTAGAGCTGGGTGAGTACCTTATGTACTCACCCGTTTGCATTTGTCATTTTAGACAGAGAGGACCGCGTAGGTGACGATGTACTGGGTTTTTGTTCTGCTTCTCAAGTCTGCTTGTGGATTTGGGCCTTGCCGCGTGCCGCTAAAAGTTCTGTCTCAGGTATCTATTTTCTTTTCAAAATATGCTTTCGATATACATTCTATTGTGTTGTGCGTATCAGCTACTGATCCAGGGACTGATACGTGTATCACAGTGCATTTCAGAAACGGGGTGCGACATGTTAGAAGTTAATAGTGTCAATATTTTAAAACTAGAATGATTAGTTAAACTATGCATGACCATAATAAAATATATTGGACGAAAAACTAAGTGGGACGCTAATGGTAAACTTCATAGTGGACTACATCAGCTTTGATAATATATCCGTTTTTAATTTACCGGAGTCATGTTCACAATTAGAATTTTAAAAGAGAAGGTTTATAACTAGAGGGGATTTTTTTTTAACTATGTTATTTATTTCTTAATTAGAAATATTTCTATAATAACCATATGAATTATAAGCATTGTTTCTGGGCTTCCAAATGGCCCAGGTAATCGCTGCAAAACCTGGAACGTAAAAAGAATCACCTTCTGGCAGAAACCTTTTAGACCATGCATAGAATTGTGTCACTGAGTTAGGAATGCAGTCAGCTCCTATAGCTTTTGCTACTGGACATAAGAAAAAAAGATGCAAGGTTGCTTCTTCCTGAGTACAAAAATCACATATATTATGTCCAGACCAATTTCTTTTCTTCGTGTTATCTCTAGTTAGAACATCATTTTGCTCTAGGAGCCACAAAAAATCTTAATTTTCACGGAGATTTTAACTTTCCAAATGTGTTTGTTAGGTTTCTGAATAGAACCTGCACAAATCTTCTTATACAAGCACGATATTCTCTCTTTAGATTCTCTCTTTAGATTCTTTATGCCCGTTTGCCCATATAAAATTCATCCCCAAAGACAAATTGGATGGATATATTATGGCCATCTGTATTATCAAATTATATTTTGTAACATCGTTATGCTTGTTAAAATTGAAATAGTTGTATGTATTAGACTGAACTGAATTAAAAAATACGTGATTCAAATGTGTATTCGTGTACTCTTAAATGCGTGGTGCTCCTGCGCCCGTCCTTGCAGGCATTTGAGTCACAGTGTCTCACTTTCCACATTTTCTCATCTTTCAAGTTGAATTTTGTGTTTTGAAGTAAGATGAAATTCGAGAAAATGAAATCCAGATTCAGTGGAGACTGAAATCTCCTAATCTGATGAGGCTTCGCCTTGATTAAACTTTCCTAAATTTTTGGATGAAAACAATGTGATTCTTTTAAGCAGCAAATCTTAAATGCAGTGCAAAAATCACTTGTGTAAGAGGCGATCATAGAGAAAAATTACCAGAGCCTTACAAGCATCCACCCAAGTTTAGTAAACATGTAGAGAAGGGTCGCTCATCGATCGGCCACTAGTTTCGCCACCACCATTCAAAACACGTCACGCGTCATGAGCTGCAAGAACGGTGGTGACCTCGCCGCCGCCGTCGACGACAGCCATTACCACGAGCGAGATGACCATGCCACGATCAGAAACATGGGCGACGCCGACTCAGAGGAAAATGAGAGCTGCAGCGATCGGGAGCCGTTCTTCCAGTGCACGGACGGGGAGGAGCCGTTGGGGGTGGAACTCTTGGAAGATGCCGGGACAGAGTTTCCCCGCGAGGAGGACGACGAGGACGGCGACGATGTCCGTGTCTCCTTCGCCACCGCGGTTGGTGACCGCCTCTGGGAGGAGCAGGCGGAGCTTGACCTTGAGGTCCTTGACGAGGAGGACGAGGACGAGGACGTGTCCAGGTACGACTACGGTATGTGGATGGCGACGGAGCCCATGTCGATACAGGAGCGCCGCCGCCGGCTGCTCCATGGGATGGGGCTCACCAGCAGCTGGGACCTCCTGCGCAGCCGCAACGCCAGGATGAGGGTTCCACCCAACATCCCCCGCTCCGCTCCGCTGCGACGGCCCCAGCCGGCAGCAGCGTTCGCCGTTGCTGACGAGGCGCCGAGCACCGCGGCAGCCGCACCGGCGCCGGCGGCCGCCTCGCCTGTGAACGGGAGACGCCCACCCAACACCTCCCTGAGGCGGTGCCGGTCCGACAGCCGCCTCCCCGTGCGTGGCGGCGTTGGGAGGAAACCACAGACGTTCCGCCGCTCGTTCTCGTTGCCGCACTCGATGCAACGCGCCTTGCCGGACCACAAGGCTCGGTCTCCGCTCCCATCGGCGGCGTTGAAGGACGACGGAAACGGCAATGTCAGCCACACCCGCACGCGCAGCGGCTTCAAGAACCTGGACAACGGGAAGGAGTTGATGTTGAACGACAGCCAGAACGGAGTGCAAGTGAGCGTAGACGAGTTGGATCGGTTCATGGGCTACACGCCACTGGCGACGCAAGTCATACGGCGCAGCCAGAGCCAGCCGGTGTCGGCGGCGGCAAACGGCGGCGCGAACCCAGGTCCGAAGAAGCGAACGCGCTGGCTCAAGAACAACAAGCTCGTCGCGTCCGTGGCGAGGCTCATCAACGAGAAGGACAAGGACAGCAGCACCGGCGGCGTCCGATGGCCGTCCGTGGCGACCATGTCCAAGTCGGCGTCCGCCCACCCCGCCGTGTCGTCGTGTGGCACCGCGGGGCCGCCCGAGCGGCTCAAGGTGCACCACTACGGCAAGGCGAGCAAGGAGCTCACGGGGCTGTACATCCGGCAAGAGCTGCGCGCGCACGAAGGCTCGATCTGGACGATGAAGTTCAGCCCCGACGCCCGGTTCCTCGCGACCGGCGGCGAGGACCGCGTGGTGCGCGTGTGGCGGGTGGTGGACGACGCGGATTCTGCGGCGGCCGGCGTGGCGCAGGAACTCAGCTCGGCCTCTGTCCCTCCACTCCCCGCCGACACGGACGGCAAGTCGGAGGCGCCCGGACTGGCGGCACAGCTGTCGAAGAAGCTGAAAGGGAGGAGCAGCAAGCACGTCCTCCCGGAACACATCGTCGTGCCGGAGACCGTGTTCGCGCTCGCCGAGCAGCCGGCCTGCTCGTTCGACGGCCACCAGGATGACGTGCTCGACCTCTCGTGGTCCAAGTCCCAGGTTCAGTACCCTCTCCTCTCCTCTCCTCGCCGCAATCAAATCGCCGCTGCTCCAGCCTCCACAAGCAGAACACGAAACTGAACATTGTTGATCGCAGCAACTGCTGTCGTCGTCCATGGACAAGACGGTGCGGCTGTGGGACATGGACACGCAGACATGTTTGAAGCTGTTCGCGCACAACGATTACGGTGAGCACTGCCGGCACATCGGCGCCATCGAAATTTCTTCGCGTACGTTCTCGCTGCCATCGATCACGCGCTATGTATAAACTGTCATCGATCCGCGCACGCAGTGACGTGCGTGCAGTTCAACCCGGTGGACGACGGCTACTTCATCAGCGGCTCGCTGGACAACAAGGTGCGCATCTGGAGCGTGCCGGAGCGGCAGGTCGTCGACTGGAGCAACCTCAACGACATGGTCACCGCCGCGTGCTACACCCCGGACGGCCAGGTGAATATTTGTGCACCGAATTCGAGTCTGTCCTTGATAGATTCTGATGAATTTTATGCCTGTGATTTTCAAGGCTGCGATCCTTGGGTCACACAAGGGCAGCTGCCGGTTCTACAAGACGACGGGTATGTGTACTGATGTTGTGTACAAGTTACAACTGATTCATTCAGTACATGCTAATTCTTCATGTGGCGTTTTGGCAATGGCAGATTGCAAACTTAACCAGGAGGCGCAGATCGACATGAGCATATCGAAGAAGCGCAAATCGCAGGCGAAGAAGATAACTGGATTCCAGGTACAACCAGAATTCACCATGACAACAGTCAAGCCAAAAAAAAGAAAATGCTTTGTTTGATGATCTGATCATGCTGTTGGTCGTGCAGTTCGCGCCGGGGAACCCGTCGGAGATCCTGGTGACGTCGGCGGACTCGCAGATCCGCGTCTTCAACGGCATCACCGTCCTGCAGAAATTCAAAGGTACGCCAGCAACGGCGGCGAACCCTGCCCCCGCCTTCCCTTCACGTTTACGCCACGCACAGACTCCACAACAACCCCAAAGGGAACCCGTGTTTCTTCCTCCCAGGCTTCAAGAACACCAGCAGCCAGATGTCGGCGTCGTACACAGCCGACGGCCGCTACGTGGTGTGCGCGAGCGAGGACTCCCACGTCTACCTCTGGCGCCGCGGCGGCGCGCCGGGCGGCTTCGGCGTCGGCGGCGGCGTCAGCGTCGGGAGTAGCCCCGGCGGCGGCATCGGCGTCCGGGCCAAGACGTGGCTCACCAGCCGCGCGTACGAGTACTTCTTCTGCCGGGACGTGTCCGTGGTCGTCCCGTGGCCCGGCTCGCCGACGCTCCGCCCGCGCGCGTCCAGTGTCCACGGCGGCGGCGGCGACGCGTCCCGGAGCGGCAGGAGGGGAGACGGCGACGCGGCGGACAGCGACGTGGCGCCGCGCCGGCCCAAGTCCGGGCCGATGACGTACGACTCCTCAGGCGGCCGGCAGACGGACGTGACGCGCCGGGAGCCGGTGGCGCGGTGGCACGGCGGCGCGGAGGGCGGGAATGCGTGGGGGCTGGTGGTGGTGACCGCGAGCCGTGGCGGGGAGATCAGGGTGTACCAGAACTTCGGGCTGCCTCTAGCTAGGCAGAGGCAGAGCACCACTTGAGTCCATGTAGATGATGGGTAGGAAACACGACCAAGAGTAGCTGATCGCCTGCAATTGAATTCCTAACAGGCTAATTTTGCAGGAATTTTGGTCATGTACACCAGCATAGTCTCGCTACTATCTCAACGTATCCGATGTCCATGTTGTCGCCAAAAACTCTGATCAAAGTAATAGAGAAACACATTTGGTAAAAATGACCGCTATAGTATTTGTGAAGACGAAAAGAAGGGAGGTTTGGGGATAAAAAAAACCCCCGAAAACCATATCAATCAACATCTTGCATATTTACCTTTTGCTTCACGTGCTTGATGGATCACTCCTGAAAAGTGTCAGATACAAATTCAGAACCTATGGGCCTGATTGGTTTCTTGCTGAGCCTAGCCTGGCTCGTATCTGGGAGCCAGGCCTCCATCGGTCAGGTTTTTCAAATGCAATGTTGTTTGATTGGTTGCCTGTCCAACTCTATGCACCAAGCCTAGGCCGTGATAAACAGATTTGAACGGTGTTTCTTTGAGCCAACCTTGCTGGTGCTTTTTGCATCTGACCGGCCAAGTTCAACTCGTCCTCCAAGCAACCAACCAATCAATCATGACTTATAACTAGTGTAGTTCTTGGTGCTATCTGTTTACTGTGAACAAAAGACTGTGGTTCCATGGTTGATCTAATGAACAAACATTGTTACATCAATTTACTTATAGTGAAAATGATTTTGTAAGGGCAGTCTCAATAGTGATTTTTAAACATAGTTTCTATAAGCAACAAATTATCATTTAGACCTAGTTCCTTCCAATGAATAGTAGTTTCTATGTAGAGAAAAAGTTAATGATCCTTTGCATGTCTACAAAAAGCTGTTTGATCAACTGTGGCAAGTAATTTTGTTGTCTTTCCAATACACCATATGCAGAAAAAAAATCGGCACAGTGTGTATACTGCTACCGAGGCCGGTGACAATCAAATACAAAAAATGTCCACATTAAGGTTAAACGGTTGTCTAAGTTCAATATCAAACTATCGAACTTCTCTCCTTCAGGAATATTTATGGAATCAAAAACTAGATGAACCTCGCACATGACAGAACTAATCTATCAAACTTTTTTTTATCCAAGATTTCAGTGAAAATATTACGATCCGTGAAATCCTTGTGATAATTCTTTGTCGCTTGAAACAAATGTTCCTGAACCAACGAACTTCTGGGACGGAAAGAACCCCTAAAAATCATCCAAAAGTCTCCTGTTTTAAGCAACTGAAGTGACAAAGATCAGAATGCTAGACACGCATTTTGTTTGCATTCTCCTGCCTCCAGGAAATGCTATTACCTTCTCCGGTAGTATCGGGCAACCGGGATTGTTCCTCTGGATGGCGTCGACGAGGTCCCTGACGCGGTTGCTGCTGCCATTGAGCAGAGGGGGCAGGCGACGCGGATGCGTGCGAAGGAGAAGTCGACACAGGTGCGTGGTCATGGAGGCACGCGGACGTGCAGCCGAGGTCACCTGGGCGTGCGGTCTCGGCGACGCGAGTGAGCCGAGGCGGGTGCACAGAGATGGTCGATGGAGCCTGGCTCGCGGCCAAGCGCCGCCAGCGTCTCGAGTAGGGTTCTAGCGGATTTGGATCTCGGACCTGTGCAGGCGCGCAGGGGAGAAGGGTGGGTACGCGCGAGGGAGAAGGAAAAGGATGGACGCGTGCGAGGGAAAGCACGGGAGCGCGGAGGGGCAGCGGCGCCGGCGTACGAGATCCACGCGCCAGGGGATAGAAATGACCGGAATCTCCCCATCGCCATTTCACGGGTTTCTTCGAGCATCGAGACTAGCGAAGACGCGGTTCCTTGAGGAAGAAACGGTTCCTTCATTTTTCCTTCTCTCTCTTTGTTACTTACACTGTCACATCATCAGAATACTGATCTGTCGTCAAATTTAACAGGAATAGAAACTACAATTAATTTACCATTGAGAGAGCCCTAAACAGAAAGAACAAGGTACAACTACCAATAAAAAAACACTCTTTCCTTTTTTTAAATTGATATCACCGTTGACTTTTAATATCAACGACCATTTGTTTTATTCAAAACAAATTCATAAAAATGATATATTTTGTTATAATTTAATTAATCATTAGAGTTATTTGAATCACAACTTAAAATTTTACATATTTAAACTAATTTTTTAAATAAGACGAATGGTCAAAATTGAGATTAAAAATTAACAATGACATGAATTTAAAGAACAGAGGGAGCAAGGCACAACCAGGCTACTGATCCAAAATGAAGAATGGGACAGTCTCTTCCTCCTCCAACATTCCCGTTTCCTATAACTTGAAACTGTAATCTCCAGTGGAATGGGCTGGGCATGCATGCAGGTCAGAGGCAGCAACCAGGATCTGAAATGGGGCCGGTCGCATAGGTGGTACTACGAGGTACTTTATTTTGTCATTTTAAATTTTCAGACATTTACTTTTATACATTTATTTTATTCAAAAACTATTGTGAACAATTACTTATTTTATTGTAAAATATTAGAAATGCTTTAACCACGATTTGAAATGGTTAAATGTTGATTTCTAAAAATAAAAAATAGCACTTATTTTAGGATGTAGGAGTAAGTATCAGGGACGTAGGCAACAATGAAACCTTTCTCCCATGAAACACCGCATTAGCCGTGTCATTGATCTGCTAGGCCAAAAGAGCGAAACAATTTATACTGATCCTCGCTCAAAACGTTTCGCTTCCAATGCATTGGGATGGGTTCGACCGATTCTGGCCCGAAACAAAAAAGGTTTCGAGCTGCCAAACGCGACCTGGGTATCTGCATGGCATATCCTGAAATGTTGAACTGAGCAACAGTTTCGTGTTTGTTTATTCAGGTGCGTGTAGGCAAGACGTTCATGAAGGAAATAGCGTGTTAAACCGAGATAGTAGTAGTTGGTTTCTTGAGGGGCATGAAACTGTAGCAGTATACTTCCTTTTTTATTCCAAAAATAAGGTTATATGAAATTCTAGTCTATTTCCCTCTAAAACGGACCAAGAAACGGAATACTCACTCCGTTTTTAAATTGATGTCGCCGTTAACTTTTAACATCAACTTTGATTATTTGTTTTATTTAATTTTTTTAAATAAATTTTATATATTTTGTTATAATTTATTTATCATTAAAGTTATTTAAATCATAACTTAAAATTTTACACATCTAAACTAATTTTTTGAATAAGACGAATGGTCAAAGTTGATTGTAGAAGTCAACGACGACATCAATTTAAAAATAGAGTTGTTTACTCCCTCTATTCTTTAATTGATGTCATTGTTGACTTTTAAGTTCAACTTTTAACCATTCGTCTTATTAAAAATTTTTGATAAATTTTATATATTTTGATATAATTTGATTTATTATTAATGTTATTTGAATCACAACTTAAAATTTTAAAAATTCGAGCAAATTTTTTGAATAAGACAAATGGTCAAAGTTGAATTTAAAAATCAACGGTGACATCAATTAAAGAACGGAGGAGTACTGTCTAATCAATGTCATGCAGGTTGACAAGAGAGGGGATCATAGCAAATCATATCATCAGGAGAACGCATTCTTCAGCAGATGAGGAGTGGAGGACGACTTCGAGGCATGGTCCCCGAATATAAAAATACATCGTCGCCGATCTCGTGGGTGAGGCTAATTCAGCTCCCTTGACTATCTTGCATGTGATGTCAATCTGAACTGCAAGGAGACTCCTTGTATCTTGTACTAATCAATTCCTTCTCCCCTGTCAACCTGGCGTCGATCGTAGGCAGTTAGATTAGCACCAGTTGTCAGCTGCCGCGCGAGCGCAGACAGCCATGCAGGAGTTTTCAATCCCGGAGTCAACCCGCGCGCAACAGCCATGCCGGCCGATTCGTGCCCCAGGAAATTTGGAAAGGATGAGCAGTTATTGATGCTCCACCAAGGTTAAACAAATAGAAAACTAGCCAACTAGCTGATGAAACTGATCAGTTTACTGACATGTTACAGTGCTTAGGATCGGTTTTGAGTTGAAAACTGATCGTCCGCTGAAACCAAAACGAGCAATTTTCATTTTTTTTTTCCTAAAAACCGACTTGTTTTCATCGATTTTGTTAACCATGTGCTCGACCTGGTTGTTAATTGTCTTTTGAATTTTGAAGCGGCGGATTAGTTATATTCTCCTGTGTGGAGCACGAGCGATGTTTTAAACCGAGCCCCGGTTGCTTTCATCTTTAGTGATCTGGTTTCTAAATTGCAGGTCAGAATGGAAGTTCAGTTCATCCGTTGATGGTTCTGTCTTTCTTCAGAGCGACCATGCATATATACTATTCAGGCACCTCCAAGAGTCAGACCATGCATGCACCATTGTAGCATAGCACCTCTATATGTGGGGGAGGTTACATTTATATTATGATAACGCCAGTTTATTTATTTTGTTCTTCCAACTATGGAGGAACGGTATGGTAAGAAAAATTCCTGATGACATGTGGATATATACAATAATTAGTGGACATTTTCAAGCTAGTAAGAAAGTCAACTTACGGAAGGAAATTTATGGAGAAATTGGAATGCAGACGTAATTAGCCACGTAGGCACTTACGTTAAGTCAGATTCGTTGAAGGTCAGATACAGAAGATGAAGCAACTCCTAACTGCTGTGTGATGGATGATATGCAATCGCGTGTGTGTTTGTGGAGGTCAGAACATTGAAACTGAACCAACAAAATGATCAGCGAACAAGCGATAATAAGAAAAACGATCAGTGAATGAACAATAGAAAACAAACGAGCTGAATTCTGGTAATTTCGAAAAGTTATCCATTTATTAACCGGCCCTTGCATGCCAATATGCTTGGTGCCATGCAGGCATCAGTCGGAACTCGGAAGGTGCAATGGACGACGCTGGTCAGAGCCAAGAACGCTGGCCTCAACACCCACGCATCAACCACTTCCAGAACTAATGACGCGACAAGATTTATCTTCCGATTAATTTAAACAGCATTGCAAATGTCTGTACTCCCCTTGTTAGTTGCTCGCCACGAAGTGCCCATCAGTGAGGAACCAGGTAAGGTACCTGATCATTGATCATGAAACTGTTAGTGGTAGTAATCAGGTCAGGTGTTCTACTGGATGACATCCATACGTGGCCCGGATGGTGGAGTGTGTCCGCATCTTGCCGGCCTTGACATGCACCAGGAGATGGATGCCTTTGTCTCCGAGTCACCGAGTACTCCCTCCATCACTCCCAGAAAGAACAACTCTTTCCCGTTTCCATTATTATATGTTCAAGGCACAGTCTAAATGCTCTGTCCCGGATACGAGGCTAGTGTATACGTTTATGGGATCTTATTCCTCCTCCACACTCCAGAGTCACCATGCTAGCTTATTCATACATGAACTGATCATAACCCTGTCAGGCCGGCACAGCGTTTTCTTAATCAGGAAAATTTCGACGACGACAATTCCTCTTCTACCAAATGGAAGCAGCTGGGAGGCAGATCCTACGTACGTTCTGTGTTATCAGCCAAACACGATTGGTAACCTGTAAACTACTCGATGCAAGTCAACTGGTGGCGGAAGTCGGCAATGCGTGGGTTGAAGATTTCAAGCATGATTGATCGATCTACCCCACGCGTAGGGGAGCTAACACAAGTGCTAATCATTATTAGTTGGGCTAATCCTATTCTTGTTAATTAGCTGTGATACAGTATCATCTACTCCTTCCGTTCTAAAATTGTTGTTGCATAATTCTCTTCAACTTCGTGAAGGCAGGTCGAAGAGAACTAACGCAGACTGTTCTGAAAAAGAAATTAAAACCTAGAAAATTTGTAACTCTGGTCCATCAGGCTGGCTACAACTCTAGTAATTAAACACTATAATTAGCAAGCAGCTCTAATTAACGGCGCCAGGATAACAGGAAGTACGTAAAGGTTGACGTGCAAACACAGAGATCGAAGAACGCACTACTCCGCATGGACGTCAAGGAATGAAGCAACGCGTTGTCTGCGCGTACGTATACTTACGTAGCAGGACCTGGACGCCAAACCTGTCCGCGTTACGTTGCCAGAGGTCAACTCCACCATCTAAGCTCCGGCATGAGGCCGGCCGGCGCCGCTGCCGTCGTCGACATGCACATGGGTGGCACCAAAGCATCACTCGCGGGTGCGGTTTGCTCGAGCTAACCGTCCAACAAACCTCGAGCTCGCGCGCGCGCTTCCCTATGATCGAAGCTGCTACCTGTACCTGTACACGTTGCATGATCTCTTCTTCCCCTGCGTTGACCCTACGGACATTCTTTACTTCATCAGTTACCCGATTTCGCCAAAGACCGCATCCACATATTAAAAAAAAGTTGTAAAAAAAGGCATCACAAGAACCGAAGTAAACACCGTCCAGAATGATGCCTTTGTTCCCTAGCTAGCTTGCGAACTACTACTGATTCAAAGTCCCAAATCACTCCCTTGATTGATTGGATCGACGATCGCTTTCCAACTGAGATGTTAGCTACCGCCAATTAACAAACAGTTCACACCTAACTTGTTCAGCTATAAAAGGGCCAGACCTATTACACACATCCCTCAGCACACCAAACATCTTCGACGCACCTCTCTTCTCCAGCTCCTTCCATCTATCCAGCCCACGCGCCAAGCTCTCCACTGACTCCTTCGGCCGCCACGCACGACACATGGCGATCCCGGTCATCGACTTCGCCAAGCTGGACGGCGCCGAGAGGGCCGCGACCATGGCGGCCCTCGCCGCAGCGTTCGAGGACTGGGGCTTCTTCCAGCTGGTGAACACGGGCATCCCCGACGACCTGCTGGACCGGGTGAAGAAGGTGTGCGGCGACTGCTACAGGCTCCGCGAGCCGGGGTTCAGGGAGTCCAACCCCGCGGTGAAGGCGCTCGCGCAACTTGTCGAGAGGGAAGGCGAGGGCCTTGCGACGTCGACGAAGAAGATTGACGACGTGGATTGGGAGGACGTGTTCACGCTCCAGGACGACCTGCCGTGGCCTTCCAACCCTCCGGCGTTCAAGGAGACCATGACGGAGTACCGGAGGGAGCTGAGGAAGCTGGCGGAGAAGATGCTGCGGGTGATGGAGGAGCTGCTGGGGCTCGAGGAGGGGCGCATCGCGAAGACCTTCTCCAGCGACGGCGACTTCGAGGCGTTCTACGGCACCAAGGTCAGCCACTACCCGCCGTGCCCGCGCCCCGACCTCGTCGACGGGCTGCGCGCGCACACCGACGCCGGCGGCCTCATCCTGCTCTTCCAGGACGACCGCGTCGGCGGCCTCCAGGTGCTCCGCGACGGCCGCTGGGTCGACGTCCAGCCCCTGCAGAACGCCATCGTCGTCAACACCGGCGACCAGATCGAGGTGATCATTA
>BCLF01000031.1:1376341-1386444 GCA_001602275.1 Zoysia japonica | reverse complement strand
ACAAGTATATAAATTTACATTTTTCACATTAGATATATTATTATTAAAAGTATTATCACAAAAATTCCCAGGAGACTGGATAATAATTTCCATTTGTATTAATTAGTTAAAATGATAAATGTGAATACAATATATTTTACTATTCAATAATAATATAAAATAGAGATAAATTCATTTTACTCCTTATGCATTGAATCTACTTAATCTTCTAACGTTCCATTTGATTTAATTAACACACTAATTTGTTAAAACAGATTACTATTCACCTATTTATTATTTTGTTTAATGATATTTCCACGTAAAATAGTGTGTTCGCTGATTTGACACTATTGCTCGATATGTTAATACAATTCTATTGTGCCTCACAGTTTTGCAAATCGAGTCCTCTGTATAGATTTGTCCTTGAGTGAATTGTTGTTGAACAGTGATCAACTTTCAGAAACTATTGATACAAGACCAGCACTTTACACATGTTCATTTTCCATAAACAAATAGAATAAAATATATTTGTAACCAGAATCTTAAGTGCCGAGTGTAAAGTATGGACGAAAAGTTGAACATAAGTTTCATTATAATCTGTACACTTAAAAATAATTGTAATAGTTTAATTGAACCATTATCCTTTTGCAACATTTATTTGTTCAAATTAGAGCTATGCTCACTCCAGCCATCATTTTTATTCCCGCCACTTTGATCAATTGAGCTGTGGAAACTTTTCACATTTTTGCATTTTTTTCTTCTGAAATTACTGTTTTCCAAATGGAGCCTAAGTTGCATAACCTTTTTATATCAACCTTCTAAAAGTCCATAATTGTCGCTTGAAATTGGTTCACACAACACATACACAGGCCACAAAGCTTTTACGTAACCTTGAAGGGTTGGCGTATTGTCTCCCCTCCCAACCGTCGCATGTATTAAACCCTACATCTCCCGCACAGCCCAACGGCGGGAACCCCAATTTCTGTCCCCGCATTTCCCGCCTCCGTCAACCCACTCCCGCTCCCTCTCCGTTTCGTCTCACCGGCGATGAGCTCATCCGGGCGCGGCGGCAAGCGGCGGGGGGCACCGAACCCGGCGCCGTCCGGGGCGGCCGCCAAGAGGGCCCAGCCCAGCCCCGGTACCCCGCAGCCGCCTCCACCAGCGGCGGCGGCGGGAGCGCCCGCGGCCGAGGAGGAGGACATGATGGATGAGGACGTGTTCCTGGACGAGGCCATCCTGGCGGAGGACGAGGCGGCGCTGCTTATGGTCCAGCGCGACGAGGCCCTCGCATCCCGCCTATCGCGGTGGAAGCGCCCCACGCTCCCCGCCGACCTTGTCACCGGATGCTCCCGCGCCGTCGGTACGGCGCATTCCCCTTTCCCGCTATTTTTTCTCTGATCCGTGTTTGGATGGCTTCGGGTATGTAGTTGGTTTGATTCGGTTCTCCATGACAGCAACGGGGTTGATTGGGGTGCTGCTCTGGCGCTTCCCTAATTGGGAGCGATTTGCCCTTAAAACTGTCAATTGGATTGGATTCTCATCATTTTGGTGATGTCATGTCAGTTCTGTTTGTTTGGGGCGGGCTGGAACTCTGCAATTTGGGCATTCGAAAAAAATTTCCCTGCTAATATCATTAGCTAACTGGGGATATTAACAGGAATAAGAATTACACGCCATTGCATAGTTAGTTACCGACCTGTTGTTTTAGACTTTATATCTAGCTTGTATGGAGATTTATTTTATATTTGGCTTCACCTTACTCTTTTTACTCTTCAACGTTTGTTGGATATTCTAGCTTTTCAGCAGCTGGAGATAGATTATGTTATTGGTGAGAGCAACAAAGAATTGCTGCCCAACTCATCTGGTCCTGCAGCCATACTCAGGATTTTTGGTGTCACCAAAGAAGGTTTGTGTTTTTTCATAAAAAAGAATTATCATTTATTTCACGGCATTTCCTGACTTCTGATGTTACCATTTTATCTCTTTTAGGTCACAGTATATGCTGTCAGGTGCATGGATTTGAGCCATATTTCTATATTGCCTGTCCATCAGGGATGGGTCCTGATGACATTTCACGCTTTCACCAAACACTAGAGGTTTGTACTATGATCATTTTTTAATCGAGCTTTCTGTAAGATCGTATTACTTTGGCAGTACATTTTTTCCTTATACGCGCTCTTCATGAATTTACTACAGGGGAGGATGAAGGAGTCAAATAGGAACAGTAACGTGCCAAGGTTTGTGAAGAGAGTTGAGCTTGTGCAGAAGCAGACGATTATGCATTACCAACCAAATCAGTCTCAGCCGTTCCTCAAGATAGTAGTAGCTTTGCCAACAATGGTTGCTAGCTGTCGTGGTCAGTGATACTTTCAGAGACAGCAGTTATTATTTTTCATTATTGCACAGTTACCTCATTCTCTTTTCTATCCAGTGGATAAAATAGTATCTTTTTGTTGCATGCCCAAAGGTCATTGTGTATTTTTGTCATCTTTACCTATCTTGCCTTTTTGAGCTGCTCGCTGACTTGCTTACATTTGCACACTATAGGGATCCTGGAAAGGGGCATAACTATTGAAGGCATTGGTTCAAAGAGTTTTCTGACATATGAAAGCAACATTCTTTTTGCACTTCGTTTCATGATTGATTGCAACATTGTGGGTGGCAACTGGATTGAAGTTCCTGCTGGAAAGTACAGGAAAGCTGCCCGTGTCATGTCCTATTGTCAGCTAGAATTGAATTGTCTGTATCCTTCCATACAACTTGAATGTCTCGATCCCAGTTAAATGCAATATTTGTTCATATAGTTTATCCTTAATGCAACTAACAGATATTCAGATCTGGTAAGCCTTGCTACTGAAGGAGAATATTCCAAGATGGCTCCATTTCGCATATTAAGTTTTGATATTGAATGTGCCGGTCGCAAGGGCCATTTCCCAGAACCAACTCATGATCCTGTTATTCAGGTTGCTTTCCCTATCTTCATATATCTGATGCTTCATATAGTCTCATGATGCAAATATCTTTACATCACATTTTAACTGATATCTTTCTATTCATACAGATAGCTAACCTAGTCACACTGCAAGGAAAAGGGCAACCTTTTGTGCGAAATGTCATGACTCTCAAATCATGTTCGCCCATTGTCGGGGTCGATGTAATGTCATTTGAAACAGAAAGAGATATTTTACTTGCTTGGAGGGTATGTTTTGTTGTGTTTAGTGTATTAGTGTCAGTTAAAGTTTTGCAATGTACGATCCAATGTAGCTTTCGGCCATGCTATTCTTGCCCCATTGTTAACAGTATATTATCTTTTATCCCCCTGTACACTTTGCATTTATTTTTCATGGCTACATTGAGGGTGATATTTGTTTTCTTCGTAAAGTTAATTACAGTTTGTCCGTAGACAGATTTGATTTAGAACAAGCTGATTGCTACTTTGAAATCTGCAGGATTTCATACGTGAAGTAGATCCGGACATCATAATCGGATACAATATTTGCAAATTTGACTTGCCTTATCTTATTGAGGTAAAGCAGTTTTTTTTAAAAAAATTTAGCATTCTTGCTTTTTAACCTACATGGCAACTTGTCACATCTTGGTACTATGTACTGTATATATTTTCAGAGAGCTGAAGTTCTCAAGATAGCCGAGTTCCCAATACTTGGCCGCATAAGAAATAGTCGTGTTCGTGTCCGTGATACCACCTTTTCCTCCAGGTGAATTCCTAATCCTTGTTTTTTACGCATGTGATCATATATAGAGTCCAGAATCTTGTTTTTTACTCAGATTTAATGGAAGCTGCCATATAAAGAAAGCAAATGAATATGATACAGTGTCCAGTATAGTTCTTTAAAACAACAAATCGAAGTTGATGCTTCTAATTACACTTGACCAGGCAATACGGTGTGCGTGAAAGTAAAGATGTAACAGTGGAGGGAAGAGTGCAATTCGATCTTCTGCAGGTTGTAAACTACATTTAACAGGAGAATCAAATCAGTCTCTATTGTTTTCTTGATATATATGACCTTTTTGAATGAAATTATTTCGTTTACCTTTTTATATTTACTATCAATTCAGGCTATACAAAGGGATTACAAGCTGAGTTCTTATTCGTTGAATTCTGTATCTGCACACTTTCTTGGGGAACAAGTAAGTCCAGGCATTGCAAATGCCTTCAGCTGCTGTCAACCAGCGTGCTTATTAAGCTAATACTTCTCATTTGTACTCTTTTCTTTTCAGTTGGTCTTTTTGGATGGGAATTGAATACTTATTTCCCTTTTGTCAATATGTTGTTGGCTCTATAATTGCAAATGCATCATAGGAGATTGGTGTTCCATATATGACGCATCAATGAATAGTTTTTGTTTGATATTTGTGTTTATAATGAACAATCTTTATAACAATGTTTCTAGCCATATTTGCATTTTTAATGTTTTTTTTTTCTTGAGAATCACATTCTTCTCTTGTACTAATAATGGATTATGGATCAGAAAGAAGATGTTCATCATTCGATTATATCTGATCTTCAAAATGGGAACTCAGAGACCCGAAGGCGTCTGGCAGTTTATTGCTTGAAGGTCCATTAAAATTTCATTATATTTGTCTGTTATTGAACTAGAGCTAGCGATGTTTTCCATGTAGAAATTGGTTAGTTCTGGCCACTTTGATGGAGCTTCTAAATGGTAGTGTTTTCATATGTCATGTCCCTGTTCTTAGAAGGTTTTAGACAAATATCCATTGAACTACTTATATCATGTTCTGTGCATTACTTTTATCATAAATGTACCTTGTCAATGTTTGAGTAACACTATGATCACTGCCTCCTGATACTGCACTGTTAGTGATAGTTTTGTTTAATATGTAAGAATTTTTGAAGCCAATGTCATCACCAGTCTAGTATTTCTAGTGGAGTCTAAAATCCTAAAACATGATATCAAAGGATGATAATATCTCCCATTCTTCTGATCTTTTGTTTTCAATTCGGTAATCATCAATAAGTCTTGCCTTGTCACCATTCTTCTGATCTTTATTTTTCATTTCAGTAGTCTTTCTTTTGTACATCTTATATGCCTGTTAGTGGTTTAGTTATTAGGCTAGAATGAATATCCTCAAAAGCCTTGTTTCATACATTTTATTGAAATTGATTGGCGGCCGTTTCTAGAAGCCTACTTCCAACCTACTTTAATTTTTGTTTTATTTTTCACTGCAGGATGCTTATCTTCCACAAAGACTGTTAGATAAACTAATGTATATATACAACTATGTGGAAATGGCAAGGGTCACTGGAGTTCCCATTTCATTTCTGCTGTCGAGGGGACAGAGCATTAAGGTGAGAATAAAGAAAATCCTGCTATTGAAATTACTCTATAGCGTCCTTACAACAATTTTGTCTGTTCCTCAGGTCCTCTCACAATTACTCAGGAAGGCAAAACAGAAAAACCTTGTTATACCTAATATAAAGGGTCAAGGGTCTGGACAAGATACATTTGAGGGTGCAACTGTAAGTTAATCGACATGAGCTGAAGCAACGAAAACGTAGGCGGTAAATTGTAGACAGGCGGTCAATCATCGATAACAAATATTCAGCGTTAAATCAGTTTAAATGACTGTTTTAATCAGGATAAATAGCTGTTTAGCCAAAACAGGTGTGCTCATCTAGCATTAAGGCCCCATTTAAATGGCATTTAAATCCGTTTAGGAAAAAAATTAAATCCCCGTTGTCTATTTACTATGTCGTCTTTTTTTATGAATATGTTTTTTTGTGCATGTTGCTACAGCAGCTGTTGCATTTATAGCTCAGACAAATTCATAGACAGCTTGGTTGGAAAGCTGGAAGGTCTGATAAGAACTAAAGTGAGGAGATCAGTGTTCATAGTAGACCAAAGCATTAAGCTACAGTTATTTTACTTAGTAGAACATACCTATCTGGCATGCCATGGACTTCATACTCCACTCTAAGGTGCCTTTGCATTGCTTGCCATAGTGAGGCTATGGACACTTGTTTATGGAACTATTAATGTTTTTCAAGTGGCTGATACATTATCTTAATATCATCAATTTATGCAAAACCACCTCGTAATGCATGTAGAATATTCAGTATTTGTTACCAAAGTAACATACTTTTATGTACATGCCGGCAGTCATTCTATTGGCTGGAAAGGAGACATTCATGATTTATTTTTTCCCACATTTTATTAATTGGCTTTAAATTTATCTCCTGTGTAGTATATACTTTTACTATTTCTTAGTCTCCTTCACTATGTAGGTCTTGGAGGCAAGGGCTGGATTTTATGAAAAGCCCATTGCAACTTTGGACTTTGCTTCTTTGTACCCATCCATCATGATGGCATATAACCTATGCTACTGTACTTTGGTAATGACCTATAGATACCTATGTTTATATATATACGACTGCAGACCTTGAAGACATTTGTATCTGAAATGATCACATTTTCTTTTATTTCTGAAGGTGCCTTCTGAGGATGCCTGTAAACTCAACTTGCCTCCAGAAAGCCTCAATAGAACTCCATCTGGTGAAATATTTGTCAAACCAGAGCTACAGAAGGTAATTACTTCCTATTATGGCAAAATATGTTGCTCTCAAAAGCATGTTTACTAAGTAGGAGGATGTATCAAATATCAGGGCATACTTCCTGAAATCCTTGAAGAACTGTTGGCTGCACGAAAAAGGGCAAAAGCAGATTTGAAGGTATTTTTTCTCCTGGGTTGTCTTCAAGAAAATCATGACAAAGATCTTTTGCTTTGTAATGCTAGATATTTGTGCAATGATAGGACTTTGATCCTATGTTAAATTTATTGATTTCTTCAGGAAGCAAAGGACCCATTTGAAAGAGCAGTTCTTGATGGCCGTCAGCTTGCTTTAAAAGTAATTCCATATTCTTTGGCCTTTAATTCCATTACAACAATGATACTAAGACTTGAACTTCTTAAATAATGATTCTGTTGAATGATTTCAGATAAGTGCAAACTCAGTTTATGGTTTTACTGGAGCGACTGTTGGTCAATTACCTTGTTTGGAGATCTCTTCAAGTGTGACCAGCTATGGTAAGCAGTTCTGGCTGTAATAAACAAAGAAATTCATTCTGAACTACACTAACAATTCTGGGAAATATTGAGTTGCTTGAAGCTGAAGTATTTTTTGTCACACAGGTCGACAGATGATTGAACATACAAAAAAGCTTGTTGAAGATAAGTTCACAACACTAGGAGGCTATGAGCATAATGCAGAGGTGAACAGTCAGCTTGCTCTTTTGTTAAAACAATTTGAAGTATGTTGCTATTGACTTCTTTTTGCTTGACACTAAAAGTTCAGGCTTTCAGCGTTTGCCCCTTTGAATGTGATACCTTCATTTTTCAGTATAATTTAGATGCTTGTTGTTAGATGTTTGCCTGCCAAGTACACAATTATGTCTCCCCAGCATAATATATCATTGGTTAAACCCGTTTTTGACCCGCATCCAGAACGGTCTAGCTATAGAGTTCATACATTACAGTAGGTTCGGCTAGATACTAGCACAAAGAGCTCGAATTAAACATTTCTGGGATCATGCATTCTGTGCTTTGCTCATATGACATCTTTGCTCTAGTCTTGTTTGGTGTACCCTTTGTGATCTTTCATCCTTTTTTGCTTATATTCTGATGACTGACACAGCTGACATAACAGTTTTTTTTTTTTACTTGCAGGTAGTTTATGGAGATACTGATTCTGTGATGGTACAGTTTGGCGTTTCTACTGTTGAAGAAGCAATGAAGTTAGGAAGAGAAGCTGCAGATTATATTAGTGGAACATTTACTAAGGTAACCAAATGCTGTTAAGTTGTCTCTAGTTGTGAACTGGTAATATATATGAATTTTAAGCCAAGAAAATCCAAATACAGTGTTGTCTTTAAGTTTTTCTTCTGTAGAGAAAAATATGTACTATATATTTGTTGACGCCGAAATCGGGTCCCGGCCAGCGCACCGCTCGCACATTCGTGTGCGGGAACGCCGACGTTTTTTCAACGTCGGGTTTGAGGCAGCACCTAGACAATCCAACCTCGGGAGGGACCTCGTCAGAGGAGATCGTCTTAGAGATGATCCGGGCTCGGTCAGGCCAGCCGGATCGCCTTCAAACATTGCCGAGACGAAGGAAGAACAACACGAGGATCGAGCAAGGAGATTAGGGTTTGGAAAAGAACGAAATGTAAAGGCAAATTGTTTTGATCGATTGGGATGATCCTCAACCGGTCATGGGCCTCTGTCTTATATAAGAGGTATGGTCTTATCCCGCAGTGCAACTAATCTCACGAGTTAGAAAAGAAATTAGAATCAATCAGCTGAAAACTTTTCTAAATCAGCATTACCGGAGTCTTCGGTAAAGCGCTGGACACTCCGGTGACCGCAATCTCTGGTAAAGTGCCGGATGTTCCGTCGTGTAATTCTTCGAATCCGAGAGGGCTCACCGGACACTCTGGCAACATACCGGACACTCCGGTGGGCTGAGTGCTCGAACCCGAGAGGGCTTATCGGACACTTCGGTGGGCCGAGTGTCTGAACCCGAGAGGACTTACCGGACACTCCGGCAATGTGCCGGATACTCTGGTGCCTCTGTGAGTTTTTGGTGTCAACATGCCTCTCTGTTTTTTTGGTGAAGTTACTACATCATAAAATATTTAAGCACTCAAAAACCTTTAAGGGTGATGGTTTTCTTGACTCGTTGGTCATTGTATTCAATTTTGGCAACGATGTTCTTTACATCGGTCACTTTTCTCTTATGCTTTTTGTCATACGCTTGAATGATACTTTTTTAAGTATCGGCCATTAAAAGTCTTAGGTAGTGATTCTCTGCGAACATCTTCCAACATGTATGTGTTTTCGGCGATGACTTTTACTATTTAGTATGTATTTTCCCAACTAGGAGACTATTTTTCAAACTTGTTACTTCTTGAGCCTACGGGCAGAAGAGTTTTTCAAACCAATTCGCTCACCTGAAAAGTTTTAACCTTCACCTTTTTATTGTAGGCTCTAGCAGCTCGAGCTTGTCTCAATTTATTTCAAGGCATTTAAACACTTATCGGTGATTTTATCGACATCGGAAGATAAATCATTTTGTTTGCCTAACCTTAGAGCTCTTAGATTTACCTCAACAGGTAAAACACGGCTTCTTGTCCATACACAAGTTCATATTGCGTTACCTTAGTTGCCTCATGCCTAGATATCCGATGAGCCTATAATGCTTCCGATAAGACTTCATGCCATCTCTTGAGATATTCTTCTATCTTTTTTTTAATGAGCTTAATTAACGTTTTGTTACTAGACTAGGTCTGACCATTGGTTTGAGCATAATATGGAGATATGTTGAGTATCTTAATTCCGTAAGATTCGGCAAACTTTTTAACATGACCGGACGTAAAGGAACTATCCTGATCGGTAGTTAAAGTTTGAGGTATACCGAATTTATGAGTAATACGGTCGGTAAGAAACTCAATTACCTCTTTGGGTGTTATGTTCTTGAGAGCCAACGCTTCGGTGCATTTGGTGAAGTAATCCGTCACGATCATCATGAAATGATGTCCCTTCGAAGATGGAGAATGTATTTGCCCTATGAATTTCAATTCCCATTCTCGAAATAGCCATGGTTTTATAACGGGGTTCATCATGGCTGCGGGTGCCAATTGAATGTTTTCAAATTTTTGACACTCTTCGCATTTTTTGTACCAGCGATAACAATCGGCAATCATGGTTGGCCAATAGAATCCGGCTCTCCTCAACAACTATTTCATCTTTAGAGCCGATTAATGCGTACCATAAATGCATATGGTACCCAAATAAGGATAGGATAGATATGTCAAAAGCAGGTCTCGACATCACCCAAACATTTCAAAAGCAAATCATTCTTCGTTCGGCGATATAAATCAACATCAATCAAAGTATACTTAAAAGCCACATGCTAAACCTTTTTATCTACACTTTGAGTTGGGTTACGAATATATGAAATTATAGGTGATCTGCAATCAAACGATTCGGTACTATCATAGTTTGACGTGTTAGCATTCGAACGGTTTAATTCCAATACTTCAAGCATCGGTTTCTTATTGATTGAAAATCTACCTTTAATAATATTG
>BCLF01000031.1:1330492-1365701 GCA_001602275.1 Zoysia japonica | reverse complement strand
ATATAACTATAATATATATTATATTTATAATATATATAATATTGTATAGATTATATTTATATATATTTGTCTTGCAGTTTCACAATCTCACAGCTGATTTAAGTCAAATAGCTTTTAATTTTCTCACAGCTCATATTCTACAGCAATAACACACCCTTAATTATATGCCACTAGAACCTATATAATTTTTGCTATTTGCCATCCAAAAATACGTACTTTATTATTAAATTTATTTTAGTTTAATAATATATGTTATTATCACATATATTTTGTTTAATCACAACTCTAGTGTTTTCCTTTTGCTATATTTTGTTATAATCAATACTCTGGAGTTGTGATTATAACAACTAGAAGTTGGTATTTTGAACCTATATATGTGTGTCAGTCTTTTCAAAGTATTTGTTGTTTTGTAAAGTTTACACATTTGATGTTTTTCTTTTGCCGATGTTGTTTAGCTCAAAATTCATCAAGCCGAGGTAATATGAATTATTAATGAACCGATAGCCTGATCATCAAAATATGTAAGCTAACACTGCAAAAAAATGTAGAGGAGCCTTCTAAAACATATACATTATGACCAAATACGTCAGCTAAACACGAGATGATCATTGACACAGGTCGACCTTTCAACACAACACGTGTCAAGGTTCATTCCAAGCTGCCAGCTAAAAATATTCGATCATATTGCACATAATTCTGATATTCTCTGATATGCATTTCAATGCCCAAGATCAATATGCATATCGCTAAGCCACAATTGTAACCATCATCATCACAAGACAAAAGTAGAGAGCAAATTTGAAAGTTGCATCAAAAGTTGTCTTAACTTAGATATTTACAACAAAATAAGGGTTTGAGCTCAACACGGCTCAAAAGACCAACAACATGAACAAGAGCATAGCTAGGTGAAGTGTGTGGCTCTTGCTCAAGAGAACAACGCAGCGACAAAAACACCCAAAAAACCTCGGTGCTCAACCCCTAAGCACCGCCTACTCTTGTCCATCTCTGTTTCTGGGAGGATAGAAGTACCCGAACACAAGCTTGTCCTCACCTGCAAAACTCAACAAGTAGCATTTTGAGTACGAAGGTACTCAGCAAGACTTACACAACTAAGTCTAATCAAGGAGTATGCAACTTGGATTTGGACAAGAATAAACAATAGGATAACATTTTGCATAAAAGCATTAGCCTGCATAGCAAATGAATTATAAACTTTAAACATAAGTGAAGCTATAAGGGTGACACTACCATACCAACAACAAGAAATGAGTAAATGTTTATAAGCTCACATATCACAATATTCATCAACCCCAACTAGGGAATTGTACCATGATGTTGTTGCTGTACTAAGGCTTGGTCATAACCGAGACCGTGCCAATTTGAATTATTTTTACACCTTGCAAGGGAGTATATCTTTATCCACATGCAACACGATCACTCACATACCACCCGTCGGAAGTAGGGAGTGATTCGGTGTGACAACCTCTTCCAAATACGCCCCGACCAATCGTCCGGTCCAGGCAAGTCTGTCGCACTAAGCCCTCACGGCGGATTATCCCCAGCACCTTCTTAAGCCCTCGAACTCGAGGGACAATGGTCGCAGCTAGATAAGGAAGAAGACTTACCTATCCATTGTTTCAGCATGTGGAAGTACGAAAAGTGCTAAGGACAAGGAACACTCCATCAGGCAATTGCCCCCTAAACCAACCATATCCAACATCCATCTTTTAACGAGCACGGTCAATTGTTCCCAAGTAACCACCTATATCGCGCGAACAATGGTGACCTTCCACTGTTCGACTTCTACCATTTAAGTTAGAGCCACACTAAGCAATACCGTAAAACTCAACTTCTAGGCTTACCCAACTCATCACAAGGTAGAGTGATAACAAAGGACAAGGAATGTAATGCAACAATTAGGATATCAAGAACCTTACCTAATACCCAACTAATGCAATCATATTATTTAACTCAACATAACCATTTATGACTCATCCAAAAAGGGTTAAGATATGCAGGATGCTTGACTTGAGTTGCAGGTTCTTCACTCTCAAACGCTTGCTCCGCTGCACCGACCAAACCACCAACGTCTCCCTCTGGTAGCTCATCTTCTAAACATGAGAAAATGCAACGAATGAATGACATTAGAATGGTACGAAATGAGGTGCAAATGATATGAAAATTGGTATACATGAAGTGCAATAAGTCATGATTGTAATTCAAAAAGAATGACTTGAAATGAGCAAGATTTGATTTGGAAATGAGCAAAACAGTTCAGCTGGCCTGAAAATGAGGATTATGATCTTTATTTATTTTAAAATCAAAACCTAATTTTTATGATTGGATTTTAGGCTGGATCATATTTTTCTCATGTAGAGGACAAAGATATGAAACTAATAAAACAAGTTTCACATTAATCAGAGTTTGGATGATTTTTATATGAATTTTGCAAGGTGACAAGTCCGGACTAGTCCGGGATGGGCGGACTTGTCCGGCCTCGGATTTGTCAGGAGGCCTCGAGCGGGCTCCAGAGAGGGTGCAAAGGGGGCAGCTCAGACTAGTTCGGCCTGGGCAGACTTGGCCTAGAACAAGAAAAAGCTCGGGAAGAAAGAGAATAATTACCTCAATGGCAATAGATATTGTTTTGAAGCCAAATAAAGGTACTAAAAGCATAAACATGACCTAGGGATGCCATTTGAGGTGCTAAAAGTGACATGCAACAAGTTTTCTCAAAGAATCCTCAACAATGATGAAAGAAACCATTGATGCACTTTGAAGCTCAACAATGGGTACCAAATCAACCAAGAGGAAGAGAATGGGAGAGGGGAAAAGCTTCACCTCGACGTCTAGGAGCTTGGGGTGGAGCTTTCGATGTCGAGGTCAACAATGGCGGAGTTCACCTGTCTTGAGGAAGAAGAAGATGGGGACGGCGAGCTCCAGGCTTGAAGAAGGTTGGCGAAGCAGTGGAGGAGCTTGGGGAAGCTTCCTCCTTCGATTCCCGGCGATGAGGACGGTAGGAATTGCCTAAACTCTCATTTTTAAGGTGGAGGTCGCAACAATGGAGAGAGAGAGAGAGAAATGGGATAAAAATCTGACCAGATTTGGGATAAATATGGATGAGAAAGACGACGGAGTCGAAGGTGGGGGCCATGGGCAGCGAGAGAGGCTCCCAACGGCGTCAAATGGGGTGAAGGAGGGGCTGCCACGCCATGGGGCGCATGGCCTACTTTCTCTGCCCCTTGTCTGGAGGTTGAAGATGTGAGAGGGGTGAGGCTGACAGGTGGGGACGCGGCTCTTTTTTTCTGGATTTTTGTGGGCTAAACAATCTTCCTTCTTTGATCACAGAATTAACTAGGTTAAAAGCCTCATAAATTTTTGTGATTTTTTCTGGAGATATAGCAAGTGAAGATGAATCCACTTAAAGTGGAAACACCTCAAACGGAGTTGTAGAATTCAAATGAAAATTCATCAAAGTTGGCAGTTTGCAAGGATTGTTTGAATTTTTAAGGCATCAAGACAACACCTAAAAATTCGGCAAAATTCATGTAAATTCAAGGAATCAAGAGTAGTCATACCAGAATTTTTGGTTGTATCAAGTTATATTCAAAACTTTTGAGTTGCTTCACAAAGATGGGTTTAAATTCATTCAAATTTGAATTTTAAAATTTGAAATGCTATAATTATGCAATGTTTGTACTAAATGATGCTCATGAGAATGTATTATGCATAATTATGAATTTGGCATGTTACAGAATCTCTCCCCCTTAAGAGAATCTCGTCTCGAGGTTCAATTGAAATAGGGAGAAATAAGAGTATCAAGATGTGATGAGCAAAAATTCAAGGAAGATCAAGAAAACAAGATGGGTGAGTGCAGTATGGAAGTTGCTTGATAAAGACAAAAAACTAAACGCCTCAGGATTTTGAGAACAACTCCGGATATTGAGCACAAAGTTTATCTTCTCGCTCCCGAGTTGCTTCATTTTCAGCATGACCACTCCATTGAACTTTGAGAAATTTGCTAGTTTGGTTTTGAGTCTTTCTATTCAGCTTCATCAAGAATTCGAATGTGATGCTTCTTGTAGGCAAAATCAGGTTCAAGCTCAAGATATTCATGATTTGTTAACTCGGATGGAATTCGAAGACATTTCTTGAGTTGGGATAGACGAAAATATCATGAATAGCGGAAAGAGATGGTGAAAGTTCCAATTGATAAGCAACTACTCCTCGCTTGCCAACAATGCGAAAGGGACCAATGTATCACAGAGTCAACTTGCCTCGAACTTGGAATCTTTTCAAGCCTTTAAAAGGAGAAACTTTGAGATAGACATAGTCACCAATCTGAAATGATAAGGGGCGGCGACGATGATCCGCATAACTCTTTTGACTGGATTGGACTGACGTCAAATTAGCTTGTATGGTTTTCAATTGCTCCTCGGCTTGTAACACAAGATCAGTTCTGAAAAATGATCGTTAACTGGACTCCGACCAATTCAATAGAGTTCGACACCTTCTTCCATAGAGAGCTTTAAATGGTGACATTTGAATGCTAACTTGATAACTGTTGTTGTAAGCAAATTCTGCAAATGGTAGACACACATCCCACTTCTTGTTGTAGGTGAGAGCACCATGAAGCATATCCTCTAAGACTTGATTCCTCCTTTCCGCTTGACCACCGGTTTTGGGATGATAGGAGAAGGTACAGAAAAGATCAGTATTCATGGCCATATGAAGATGCTTCTAAAATTGAAAGACAAATTGCGGGCCACAATCTGAAATAATTTTCACTGGAACACCATGAAGACAAACTACCCGAGAGAGATATAGCTCAGCATACTTGCCAACTCGGTATTTAGTCTTGACGGGAATAAAATGAGCAGATTTGGTCAGTCAGTCGACAATGACCCAAATGGAATCATACCCTTGAGAAGTTCTTGGCAAACCGATAATAAAATCCATACCGATTTCCTTCGATTTCCATGATGGCAAGGGTAGTGGTTGGAGAGTACCCGCTGGCTTCAAATGATCCTTCTTGATACGTTGGCACACATAACATTCGGACACGTAAAGAGCAACTTCACGCTTCATACGTGTTCACCAAAAAAGCTTTTTGAGATCATTATACATCTTTGGGTTTCTAGGATGCATAGAAAATATGGAGTCATGAGCTTCATTTAGGATTCTTCTCTTCAACTTTGGAACTTGAGGAACCACAAGACGCTTTTCAAACCATAAGATGCCTTATTCATCTAACTTGAGACACTTAGCACCTCTAGCTTTTTCTTTATCTTGAAGGAGAGGCATCCCTTTATTTCTTCGTTGGGCCTCTTTTATTTCTTCAGGGAGAGTAGACTGAAGTTGGATTTTAAAAAGAGATCCCTCCTTAATCATACCAAGATCGAGTTTTTGAAACCCATCACAAAGAGAAAGAGATGGATGCTTGACCGAAAGGTAATGACAATGAGCCTTCTGACTGAGCACGTCGGCAACAACATTCACTTTGCCCGGATGATAATGAAATTCAAACTTGTAATTTTTTATTAGCTCTAACCATCTTCTTTGCCTCATGTTGAGATCAACTTGAGTGAAAATATACTTGAGACTTTTGTGGTCGGTGTAGATGTTGCAAGTGTTACCAAGGAGATAATGACGTCAAATTTTTAGAGCATGAACAACAGCAGCAAGCTCTAAATCATGAGTTGGATAAACAAGGAGTTTCAATCGCAACATTACTCATGCCGGTTGCATATTAAATATAATGTTATCCATGCAAAAGTAAGCTACGATTGGATTCAATTCTATATTCAAAAATAAAGTATCTTCCCAAATTGAAGTTCTGATGTTAGAGAAGCGTCTGGGCAAACCGACACAATTCAAATATCAAAACTGCAATTGAGGAAAACACAACGATCATCAAAATCAGTTCAAAGGGCAACATAATCAAAGAATGGGCAAAGATGCATAGGGCTTATGTGGTGAAAGCTTGACAATCGCACAAGCCACAAGTTAGGATTAGCAAAGAAAATAAGAGGTATTTGATGAAGGGTTTATGATCCAAGATAACTCAATTTAGAAGGTTACATGGGAGGTCTAAACATTTCAGAAGGATAAGACACCATCGTATCCCAAACAAGGTACATCAATCGAGAGTACGATAAATTTCAAGGACACTTGTAAATGAGAGTTGATTTGAAAGCATTCAAGTTTAGGCATGAATGTAAGAATTGGAACAATACATTGAAATGTAGAAATATCAGGAGTCGAATCCTTGGAGACAAAGTTGTGATAGTGCTTCTTGATTATTGATTCTAACCATGTCGAAGTTTCTAGCTTAGCACCATCATGTTTCTTCATCATGTGGTCAGGATTGATCGATAAAGAGAGAGAAGTTAACATGAGTTCAATGGTAGGATAGCAAGAAAACAATTATTTAAAGGTTGAATTCCATCTTTCTGCTCAAAACGATCGATTTTTTTAGACTTGGTAGATTCTGCCGCAACCGATGGTTGAGAGAAAAAAGAGATCTTGGGAGTTTTTGAGTTAGAATCAAACTCTGAGTTGAATACCAAAGTTGTAGTAAACTTCTATAGCTTTCCAACGGGTATTTACTTGTCCTCATATGAAGAATAAAATAAGAGTTATGGATTTTTGAAGCTGACTTCGAAATTTTGAATTCAACAAGAAAGGAAAATCTGAACTTCACTTTTGAACTTAGACTTTGAGTGGTTTATAGGTTGAACCAAGAGAAGAATGGGCTACCAAAATCATAGTAACTTCGTCAAATTTCTCACGGTACTTCAAAATCCTTCACTTGATGAATGGAACACATTATATGCACCTTTGAAATCGGACCAAAACTCGTATCTCCTAGTTTCTGACAGAAATAGATATAACATGTGAAGAGGATTGTAATAACTTTGAAATTGATTTGGAAAGGAATCTGGCAAAGTCTTTTAAGATTGATAGCTTAAGAACCATAAGGAATGATAGCATCATGATAGCTTAGACAATTTATGCCAAAGATAACATCCAATCATTTGGTATCCAGGACAAATAGATTTTGAAAGCAAGGTCTTCTCATCGATCATGATTTTGATTGAAGAAATGATTTGGATAAAGATAAGAATTGTTTGACATAAAAGAGTGAAAGTGATTGAGACATGATTTGATAGAAGTATAGCAAAAGCAATTTTAAAAATGGCACAAGAATGATTTGTTAATCATCAACAATGATAGAGGAAAGACATGCAATGATATGATCAATAACATGAGAATTGTATGCACATGATCGATTCTCACATCGCAACACACTTCTACTAAAACCCACTTAGCCAAGAAAGAAAAACAAGTGACAACAAAATTTTAACAAGTTTTTATGGTGCAGCCATAGGGTAGAAGATCGCACTAGGAAAAAATGGGGAATAAAAGGCAACCTTCTTTAATGCAAGATTAATTTAGTTCCATAATTAAACTTAGTTGAGTTGTCAAATTTTAATTACTAGCTACCCTTGGGCTCTAACGGGGTTCACTCTATTAACCTTGCTCTGATACCACGCTGTGAAGGAGCCTTCCAAATCATATATATTATGACCAAATACGTTGGCTAAACACGGGATGATCATTGGCACACGTCGATCTTTCGGTTCATTTCAAGCTGACAGCTAAAAATATTCGATCATATTGCATATAATTCTGGTATTTTCCAATATGCATTTCAATGCCCAAAATTAATATGTATATCGCTAAGCCACAATTGTAACCACCATCATCACAAGACATAAGTAGAGAGCAAATTTGAAAGTTACATCACAAGTTGTCTTAACTTAGATATTTACAACAAAATAAGGGTTTGAGCTCAACACAGCTCAAAAGACCAACAACATGAACAAGAGCATAGCTAGGTGAAGTGTGTGGCTTTTGCTCAAGAGAATAACGCAGCAACAAAAACACCCAAAAGACCTCGGTGCTCAACCCCTAAGCACCACCTACTCCTGTCCATCTCCGTTTCTGAGAGGATAGAAGTACCCAAACACAAGCTCGTCCTCACCTGCAAAACTCAACAAGTAGCGTCTTGAGTACGAAGGTACTCAGCAAGACTTACACAACTAAGTCTAATCAAGGAGTATGTAACTTGGCTTTGGAAAAGAATAAGCAATAGTATAACATTTTACATAAAAGCATTAGCTTGCATAGCAAATGAATTGTAAACTTTAAATATAAGTGAAGCTATAAGGGCGACACTAACATACTAACAACAAGGAATGAGTAAAGGTTCATAAGCTCACATATCACAATATTCATCAACCCCAACTAGGGAATTGTACCATGATGTTGTTGCTATACCAAGGATTGGTCATAACCGAGACCGCGGCAATTCGAATTATTTTTACACCTTGCAAAGGAGCACATCTTTACCCACATGCCACACGATCACTCACCATACCACCCGTCGGAATAAGAGAGTGATTCGGTGTGACAACCCCTTTCAAATACGCCCTCGACCATTTAGCTGTCGTCGGTCTATACAAGTCGGTCGCACTAGGCCCTCACGGGGGTCATCCCTAGCACCCCTGCCCCCCCCCCCCCGAACTCGAGGGACAAATGGTCGTAGCTAGATAAGCAAGAAGGCTTACCTATCCATTATTTCAGTATGTGAAAGTACGAAAAGTGCCAAGGACAAGGAACACTCCATCAGACAATTCCCTTTAAATCAACCATAAAACTCAACTTCTAGACTAACCCAACTCATCACTAAGGTAGGGTGATAACAAAGGACAAAGAAGGTAATGCAACAATTAGGATATCAAGAACCTTACCTAATGCTCAACTAATGCAATCATATTATTTAGCTCAACATAACCATTTGTGACTCATTCAAAAAAGATTAACATATGCAGGATGCTTGCCTTGAGTTTCATATTCTTCACTCTCAAACGCTAGCTCCGCTGCACCCTCCAAACCACCAACATCTCTCTCCGGTAGCTCACCTTCTACACAAGAGAAGATGCACCGAATGAATGACATGAAAATGGTATGAAATGAGGTGCAAATGATATTAAAATTGGTAGACATGAAGTGCAAATGATATTAAAATTGGTAGACATGAAGTGCAATGAGTCATGATTGTAATTCAAAAAGAATGACTTGAAATGAGCAAGATTTGATTTGGAAATGAGCAAAACAGTTCAGCTGGCCTAAAAATGAGGATTATGACCTTTATTCATTTTAAAATCAAAAACTATTTTTATGATTGGATATTATGCTGGATCATATTTTTTCATGTAGAGGACAAAGATATGAAACTAACAAAATAAGTTTCATATTAATCGGAGCTCGGATGATTTTTATATGAATTTTGCAAGGTGATAGGTCTGAACTAGTCTGAGAGGGGCGGACTTGTCCGGTCTCAGACTTGTCTGGAGGCCTCGAGCGGACTCCAATGAGGGTGCAAAGGGGGCAGCTCGGACTAGTCTGGCTTGGAGGACTTGTCCGGGCCTAGAACAAGAAAAAGCTCGAGAAGAAATAGAATAATTACCTCGATGGCAATAGATATTGTTTGAAAGCTAAATAAAGGTATTAGAAGCATAAATATGACCTAGGGATGCCATTTGAGGTGCTAAAAGTGACATGCAACAAATTTTCTCAAAGAATCCTCAACAATAGTGGAAGAAACCATTGTTGAGCTTCAACAATGGGTACCAAATCAACAAGAGGAAGAGAATGGGAGAGGGGAAAAGCTTCACCTCGACGTCTAGGAGCTTAGAGAAGTGCTCGACGGAGAGGAAAGGCTTGGGGCGGAGCTTTCGATATCGAGGTCAACAATGACAGAGTTCACCAGTCTTGAGGAAGAAGAAAATGGGGACGACGAGCTCCGGGCTTGAAGAAGGTTGACGAAGCAGTGGAGGAGCTTGGGGGAGCTTCCTCCTTCGATTCTCGGCTATGAGGACGGTAGGAATCGCTCAAACTCTCGTTTCCAAGGTGGAGGTCGCAACAATAGAGAGAGAGAGAGAAATGGGATAAAAATATGGCCGAATTTGGGATAAATATGGATGGGAAAGACGACGGAGTCGAAGGTGGGGGCCATGGGCAGCGAAAGAGGCTCCCAACGGCGTCAAACGGGGTAAAGGAGGGCTGCCACGCCATAGGGCGCGTGGCCTACTTTCTTTGCCTCTTGTCTAGAGGTTGAAGATGAGAGAGGAGTGAGGCTAACAGGCGGGGACGCGACTCTTTTTCTTTTTCAGATTTTTCGCGGGCTAAACAATCTTCCTTCTTTGATCACAGAATTAACTAGGTTAAAAGCCTAACAATTTTACACCTCAAACGGAGATGTAGAATTCAAATGAAAATTCATCAAAGTTGACAGTTTTTAAAGATTGTTTGCATTTTTAAGGCATTAAGACAACTCTTAAAAATTCAAAAAAAATTATGTAAATTCAAAGAATCAAGAGTAGTCATACCAAAATTAGTTATATTAAAAATTTTGAGTTGTTTCACAAAGATGGGTTTAAATTCATTCAAATTTGAATTTCGAAATTTAAAATGCTATAATTATGCAATGTTTGTACTAAATGATGCTCATGAGGATGTTTTATACATAATTATGAATTTGACAATGTTACAAAAAAATATCTATGTACTCTCAAGTCCCAGGTCACCAGCGGTAAATGACGTCCCGAGAGGGAAAAAAAAAACAAGAAAATAAAAAACAAAGCCTACAGCCTCCCTCATCTAGCTCACTCGGTTACTGCACCGCCGAATGAGGGAACGACAATGTAGACCCTTGTTCCGAAATGTTGACTACGTCTAATTAATTAAGTTAAAATCATCTGGCCTCAACTTGGGTGGGCCGCCACGTCGTCTTCCTCGCGCAGAGCAGCGCCTGGTTGTTCTTGGAGACGGTCATCCGGATCTCCCACCGCAGCGACCTCACCACGCGCTGCACCTCGTCCACCGCCCCCTTGTCGTCCCGGACGATGAACTTGCCGTTCGGTCGCAGTATCCGGTCCACCTCGACGATCACCGGCAAAACCTTGCACCTAACAACAATCCAAGCTAAGAGTCATGCCCATGGTCTCGATCTTGAAGAAGCAGCAGTAAAGGTTTCGATCGATCTACCTGGCCTTGAGCTTCGAGAAGAGCTGATCGGCGTGGAGCAGGTCGTAGGACCTGGGGTACGTGCTGAAGGACTCGCACCAGTCGTGGTAGATCCCGAACAGCCCGCGCTCATAGATCACCGGCAGCGTGTCCGGCGAGTCGATGTTCACCACGTTCATCACCCACACGTTCATCTCCCGCAGCGCCGCCGCGAGCCCGCCGTAGACGGCTCGCATGTCCATGACGTTCCGGACGGTCTTCCAGTCGATGCCCATGCCGGTGAGGTACAGGCTCCGGACCACCTTCTTCCAGTGCGCGAGGTCCGCCGCGAAGTCGTCCGGCGCCGGCTTGCCGTACACGCCCACCTGGCTGCTGGCGAGCCAGTAGGGCACCTTCGCCGCCCTCTCCGGCCACGGCGCCGGCCAGCGCGCGCCACGCTCCGACCGGTCCTCGGGCACCCGGTGCATGCACGCCCGCAGAGTTATGTTCCTGCAATACCATACGTGTCAAATGAAACTCATCGTGGCATGCCCGAGTGGCGCTGATCGACAATGTGTTCTTACCACGCCGCGTTGGGTTCGTCGGAGGCCTCGCACAACGCCGGCTCCTGCTTGCCTCTCTTGTCGTAGCATCTGTTGCTCACCGGCTTCCGGAAGACGACGAGGCCGACCTGGTCGACGGTGTCCTTCGTCTTCGCCACCGTCTCCCAGCACATTGCCTTCGTCAGCTTCGACATCGCTGCGCCACCAACAATGGACATTATTGTCAATTTGTCACGATCATCTATTATCGGCATTATATCGCGCGCCATATATGACTTAAGAGCGGGAGACCGAGCTGCTGACCTTCCCAGATCTCGACGTCTTCTGGAAGCTTCTGGTAGACCGGAGTGGCGGACCAGACGAAGAACCCTCCAGGGCGGAGCAGGCGGTTGAGCTCGAGGAGAAGCGTGCCCCCCTCGATGTGCCACGGCACTCGGCATCGCGCGCAGTGCACGACGTCGAACACGTTGGCGGGGAACGGGAGCCGGCGGGTGCCCATCACGGCGGAGATGGCCGGGATGCCGCGCTCCAGCGCGAACTGCACCTGCGCCTCGTGCTCGTCCTTGGGCGCCAGCGACATGGTGAGCGCGTCGCGGTCGAACAGGTACCCGCCGAAGCTGGCGACGCCGCACCCGACGTCGAGCACGACGCGGCTGCGCCGCCCCCACGCCACCTCAGGCAGCGCCTCCTGGATCAGGTCGATGTAGTGCAGCGCGCCGTGCTTGAACTGCGTCCCGCCGCCGGGGAACGTGAGGTGCTCGCCGGACACCTTCACCCAGTTCTGGTGCCCCTTGTACACCGCCAGCTTCGTGTGCGGCACGTTGTGGTACCAGATCTTGTCGCGGCTGTGCGGCCACCGGATCGGCTCCCGGTACTCCGGCGGCGCCGGGACGAGGCACGTCGGCGCGTCGGCCGGGCAGTGGCGTTCCCGGTGCTCGTAGTGCTTCGTCGTCTTCAGCTTCTTGATGGCCGCCTCGTTGTCCAGGCAGGGGATGTAGTCCGCGCCGGCGCTCGAGTCGCAGAGCTTCCACGCGAACGACCCCGCGCCTGCCTCACTCTTCTTCTTCTTCTTCCCTTTCTTTCCCTTCTTCTGCTTCTCGTCGAGCTTCTTCTCTTTGGTGGACTCCGCTGCCTGCGTCGTGAAGGACCCGTTCTGCGCCGCGCGCTCCGCGAGGAGATCAGCTTTAACGTTCGGCAGCGCCTCCGTCGCCGCCGGCAGCTGCTGCTCGCCGCTGTCCAGATTCTTGTCGTCTTGGGGCGTAGTTGTGGTCGGATCGGTGGCGTCGGTCGCAGCCGCCGCCGCCGCCGCCTCCTCGTTTCTGGTCGCCTCCGCCGTCTCAGGCAATGGCTTCACCGTCAACACGGCTGCATCAACCTTGGCGCTCTCTTCCGAGATGAGCGTCTTGTTGCCATCCTCCTTCACCAGGTCGACGCCGTCCATCTTGCCGTTCTCATCGTCAAACGTCTGGTTCTTGTGCCCGCCTCCACCGCCGACCACAGCGTCACTCTCCTTCGCGTCAGTGTTCGTCATAGCCGCCGTGTCCTTCGTGTCAACCGGCGTCTGATCCGCGTTCCTGTCCGGATCACCAACGGTCTCCATCGTGTCCTGACCACCGGCGGCTTCCTTCACGTCAGTCGCCCCCGTGGCCGCCTTGTCAACGCTCGTCTTCCCCTGGGCCACGGCGCCGTCCGTCTCAGCCGTCCCCGGCTTCACGAGATCGCCGCCCTCCGTGGTGCCGTTCTCGTCGTCAAACGTCTGGCTCTTGGACGCCGACGACGTCTTTCCGGCGCCGTCGCCCCTTTCCTCGGCCGCGGTCGCTTCGGCGACGACGTTGGCGCTGTCCTGCTTGACGGTGTTGGTGGCGTCGATGGAACTGTCCTCCTCCTTGACGTCGACCTTCGCCTTGACGGCGTTGGTGGCGTCGATGGAACTCTCCGACGACGACGCCACCGACATGGCCGCCGGGACGATTTCCGGCCTGGACATCATCCACAGGCCGAGGAGGCAGATCGCCGCGAACACGACGATGGTCGCCGTCGACCAGCACGACGACCGCTGCCTCTGGTTCCGATCGAACAAGGCCATTCCCTCTCTTTTTTATCAGCTCATAAGACTCGATTCTTTCAAAGCAAAATTCTTCTGCGTGCAGGTTCATCGAATAATCCAGTACGACATTTGAGATTCGATATATCAACATGAATTTAGCATCAAAATAGAACACAAATAAAATCATTCCAAATTTGAAGAGTACCGGACAGTGACGTTCTTGCAGCGTGGACACGATGCAGACAACAACTCCTGATTTCTGCCTCGTAATTTTTAACGATCTCTCAACAACGACATTTATATATCCACCTCAATTGATCGTGGTTGTCAATTGATCATGAATTTGGAGTCTTGAGAAGGAGAAAGTGCATGCGTGTTTTTAAGGGTGCCATGAGCAGCAAGATTGGATGTAGGGAAGAGAGCGTTAAGCGGGAAGTGAGTGACAGACAATCAGGGTCAACAACACACAGGCCACTCCCGGCTTTCTTGCGCATGCAAATTCAGTGAACAGAGATGTTTCGTCTTGCGATCCAGTGCTCTACCCTTGGAAACTCAAAACGACGCCATTATGTCTATGCCAGGCAAGCCAATGTGACATCCTATATATGCATTTTATAAATGAATTGTTCATCTTTTCTCATCGGTTTAAACTTTTAAGTGCAATTGATTGACGCATAGTAGCTCAATAATGCAAAAATAATGAACAAAGATGTTCTGTCTATGTAGCCCAATGTGGACACTATGTCAGGCAAGCCACTAGCCAGGAGGACACAAAGCATCTACTAACAGTAACAACTGTAGGTTTGTGATGCAGGTGCCGCGCCACACCTGGTTTTGCTTTTGTATTGCAGGTACACAGGTAGTCAGGTTCAAGCTCCACAGACCGGAGGAAATTGATGTATACAGTCGCACGCAGGGAGGACTTGGTCGTTGGGATGACATATTTTGCAGTGATGCACGGTCACAAAATGTCAGTGAATATTAATGCATGGCATTAACTGCAGAGGATTCACACCTCATGGTGATAATCAGAGGATGAGATCTTCTACAAAAATGCACTTATATTGACGTGTGAGACTGATTCCACGTATCAGTTTCTGTTAATGCACTGGTATTATTGCATAGATTCCTCACCCACGGTAACCAGTTGCCCAGACCAACTGAGATAGAATAGTTGTACGTAGTGTCCATTTAGCTGTTAACGAGAAGTTAATGATGGTTGTATTGATGCGTAGAAGCAAGCTTAATGGCCGTAATTTCAAATCAGTACACACAAGAACCGCAGTATCATGCATCCATTCGATTCTGCACACTGAATTATATCGAACGGCACACTTATTTATGCAACCACTGCACATCTCACGTAAACTCAGAAAACCAAAACCTGAAATAACTGTATGGATTATAAACTTGTTTAAAATTTGCATCCACATCATGATGGTATGTATACTCTGCACGACTGCACCGGATGAACACGAACAATCTCTGTACTGATTTCAGGAGATATCCTAACGCTTCTCCCTCGGGAAGCCGAGGAGGGCGAGGATGAGGGCGATGAAGCTGCCGTTGATCAGGCCCCTCAGGATCTTCTGCTTCTCCGTCGTGTACGGCGGGTACCTGGCCGTCGCCTCGCCGCCGAAGCCGCGGATCAGGACCGCCTTCTTGTGGGTGAAGCAGTCGAAGCTGAACTTGCCGTGGTACGAGCCCATCCCGCTCTCGCCGACGCCGCCGAACGGCAGGTGCGGGTTGGTGAGCTGCGTTGGAGGTGGTGGAAGAAGGCCGGTTAGACTCTGCAGAACGCCTAACCGTGGAAGGGATGGAGTTGAACTTCCGGTGAGCTAGCAGCAGGCAGGACTTACGTGTAGGGCGACGTCGTTTACGAGCATTCCTCCTGCCGGGACGTTCGACACGAAATTGTCCTGCAGCTTCTTGTTCTTGCTGAAGAGGTACGCTGCAAGTGGCTTAGTTCCGGCGTTGATGAAATCGATGCTATCTTCGATCTTTTCAACCTGAAAACAGAATCAGATAATGAGCATTCTTGTATTGATTTGCTGGAGTTCTCAACACAGATACATTACTACAGGCACCGGAGTACTGGACCAAGGCAAAGAACAGTACTGACCGTTACAATAGGAAGGTAGGGGCCGAATATTTCCCCAGTCATAAGTGCTGTATCAAGAGGAACATCTAACAATACTGTAGGTGCAATTTTTCTGCAAATGACAAAATATGTGCCAATAGATCAAACACCGTGCACTGGCCCAGTAGTAGCCGAGAAATCACAAAAGTAAAAATATCTGCAAAATGACATTAAGAAAACTCACAGTTGCTTCTCATCTGTCTGGCCACCGTAGACAATCTTGTCGGCAACTTTTTTATCTTCTACCAAACTGGTCAATCTGCTGAAATGTTTGGAATTCACAATGCGAGATAAATCTGCTGACTGCAGAGGATCCTTCCCGTAGAACCTTTCTATAACTCTCTTCAAAGAATCCACCTGTTACAGGTTTATATTTATGTGTCAGAAAAATACAGGTTAAGTTGGTGTAAGAAAATTTTTGCCTGCTGTGTGCATGATTGTCTGTACCAGCTCTGGAGCAAATGCTTTTGTAGTTATGAGGTAATCAGGAGCAATACATGCTTGGCCACTGTTACATCCCCATTTACCAACAGCAATCCTCTTAATAGCAACCTACAAACAAATGGTCTGTTATGATAAACTAAAATGTACGAGTACTTGTTAATTCTATCAGAGTCTGAAAATCTAGAAGAAGAGCTTACGTGAAGATCGATGTCAGAGTCAACAATAACAGGGCATTTTCCACCAAGCTCCAGAGCAACAGGTGTTAGATGCTTCGCCGCAGCAGCCATTACTATGCGTCCAATAGTTCCACTACCTGCGATTTAATCGGAGCATATCAAAGTCGTCACGACTGAGGATCTTATGACTATACATGTCTAATACTCCCTATGTCTAAATTTTCAAACTTCTCCTTTAACCATTCGTCTTATTAAAAAAAAATTTTAAAAAAAATTATTTTATTGTGAACCGATTTATTATTAGAAATACTTTACTTTAAGCTTGACTTGTTCATTTTTGTATTTTCAAAAAAAATTTTAATAAGACGAATGATCAAACGTCAATTTTAAAAAGTCAAAAACGATACTTATTTTGAGACGGAGTAAGTAACAGATAATCATATGTCAGACGAGGTTGATATATGATTCTGTACAATAGTATTTGAAGGTAGATAAGAACTTGACCTGTGTAAAATATCTTATCCCATCTTTGTTCCAAGAGGTCGGTTGTTTCTTGAACGCCTCCCTCCACGACTTTGATACAGGAGGTGTCAACGTACTCAGGTAGCAGCCTCGCGAACAACGATGAGGTGGCTGGCGCAATTTCCGATGGCTTCAGAACAACAGCGTTTCCAGCAGCAATTGCTCCAATGACCGGATCGATAGAAAGCACTACAGTGAAGGTGAACCCATCAGATTTATTTTCTTTAGAGCATGATAGTAAGCATTAAGCAGTAGGCAGCATGTATATTCTTCAAAACACACGCAACCAATTTAATTACAACGTTGATAGAATTCAACAAACTTAAGATGTCAGAAGCATAAAAATAAATCAATTTAACTGTGTATCGGCTTATTGCACAAAAGACGTCTAAATGTTGTGCACAAAGGTCAAAGCATCCTTTCTCTTCTAGAGGAACTGTTTTAAAACATTACCACTTGGTGATCAGATGTTGACTAGAGAGATTTTAGTGTTGAGACGTCCATGTGCAAGAAAGTGATACGCAAATCATGCTACATGGAAAAGGAAAGGGAACCAATCCTTGTCATGGGCCAGGGAAGCACGCATGTTACTCTCCCCAAAAAAATTCCTTTGCACGCAGGTCCACGAAAGCAACATTTTAAGAGCACCAAAATATATCCTGTTAGGGCGAATATGTGTCTTAACGAAAGCTGATGTGATGAGCACCTAGTTCAGAGACTTCAGACCAACATAGACGCGTGCGACAGACTTACAGAAAGGGTAGTTCCACGCCGATATGACGAGCACGACGCCGAGGGGCTCCGGCACGATCTGCGCGCTGGAGGGGAACGTGGTTATGGCCGCGGGAACCTGGACATGAATGAACCCTCAAAGTTTAGCACAGGATCAAGTCCGCCTTAACAGCGACCTCAGAGCACGAGTATCTGGCATTGATGGCGTGCGTACCTTCTCAGGCTTGGTCCAGGTCTTCATCCCCTTGAGCGCGAACTTGCAGGAGGCCTTGGCGAGGGATATCTGCGGTCATGAAACAGATGGACAGAGCAGCGTTTCGTTGTCAGCTCAGCAGTAGTACTTCTAGGAGTATCAGAAGATCAGGCACCAGCGTGATGAAATAAATGTCGAAGTGACTCTGTTTCAAGCACGTGGTAAACTAGTAGTACTCCATCATGCTAGTATTAATTGACGTTTTAGCTTTTTACGCAAATATCAAGGAGAGAGCCAGAATTCATATTAAGTGGTACAGATGCTCCGACAACCGAAATTTTTCACTTCCTCAGAACGTCAACTAATATGAAAAGGAGGGAGTACTGGTAGCATCGCATACTGATTCGCCCAGAAAAGTAAAGGCAGTAATAACGGTAAATGAGTTCTTTTTGGTTAAACCAGATCGCACGCAAGGACGGATTACTAAAATCCTAACCGGGCAGCGATTCAGACAAGCAAGACGAGAACAAAGACTTTAGCCGGCCATCTGATAGAGACTTGTATCTGATGCGGAGAGCGGAGGTCGGAAGGAACACGGAAGAAATCGTGGAAGCAACGCCGCCGCAGTAATAAGAATACTACTCTTTTTTTTTTATTAGAAGCAGTAGCATAAATCAATCTCTGCATCTCGGAAACGCGCAGCTACGGATTCGAAGGTTGATGAAGCGTAATAAGAAAACCGATCCGATCCTTGGATAATTAAATATATTCTATTCTATCCGGGATGGGCTGCTACTCGGGATAGTCGGGACGCGGGCTGCCTCCGGAAGGGAAGAGACGAACGAATCAATCAATCAATCACGGGATAAGTAAGCGGCGGCGAGGGAAGAGATGCGTCGACGCCGGAACACGGTGGGAGGGGAGCGGCGTAGGGAGAGAGGAGCGGCCGACGGTGAGACGGATGGATTATACGGGATAAAGTACGAACGTACGCACCTCGTGGAGGTAGGACTCCATGTGCGGCTTGGCGAGGTCGGCGTGGATGGCGGCGCTGATGTCCTCCTCCTTCTCCTCGATCATCCGGACGACCTGCCGCAGCTGCGCCGCGCGCCAGTCCAGCGGCCGCGTCCGCCCCGCCGCGAAGCTGGCCCGCAGCTCCCGCACCACCTCCGCCGCCATCCTCCCTTCCTCTCCTCTCTGCCTCCCGGGGTCGACGGAGACACGCGCACAGGAGGATATACCAATCCGGCGGCGGACAGCGGAGGGGGTGGGTAGGACCGTAGGGACGAGAGAGAGAGAGAGCAGGAAGAGGCGGATTGATCCCGCCGCGTATATATGCGCACGCACCGGCACCACCCGCCCCGACCGCCGGCGGCTCCGCTGGTTCGGTTGGTTTGAAATATCTGGTCTCGCTTGGTTGGTTCTTCCAACGGAGACTCGGAGGCGAGATAGAGGGAGGGAGTGGGGAGGAGGGAGGGCCGGTGGAGTGGACGAGGAAGGAAGCGACGAAGGGGGTGACGTGGAGCTAGGTCAAACGCGGCCTAGTATCTCCGTCGTGACAATTACTGTATCTTATCTTCAGTTCAGCAGTTGTTATTATTATTATTATTATTATGATTATTATTAAAGATAATGATTAAAAAAGTGTGGGAACGGGTGGGCTACGGCGTCGCTGTAACCGAACGGAAATCGACCTGGGGTGTTCCTACGACATTGATAGTTTTTTTAAGTCCGACGACGTGGATAGGTTGTGGATTAGAGATAGTACTGTAGATATAGTTTGAGGCGTGTGGATTTGTCATTAGGTCTCGTGTGGAACGATACAACTTTATAAAAGAAAAATATATAAAAGTTTTATATGAATCATTTTAACATTATAGGGAAAAAACGGAGAATTTTTTTTACAATGACTTTTACTTAAAGGCGAAGTCACAGAACGCCTATAAGAACAAAAGTGTCTATATCTCTATCTTTGTCGTCGAGGCAGAGGAATCTGCCGACGTAGTACTACGACAAGTACTAGCCCATACGCACGCTCTTCATTTTGGCTCTGGCTCTTTCTACTTTTTTTTTTTTCCAGCTACAACACAATACTCTCTCCTTTTCAAAATACATGACGTTTTGGAACTCGTCACGCAAACCAAAGCAGCTTGTCAAATGACACTGCTAACCTCAGTGTACAAGCCTGGTGAGCTGCGTGTGACGTGGTGAGACTTACCGACGGAGAGAGAAAACGCTTTTTATTAGGGTAACAGAGAAAAGGAGGCTCCAAACTCTTCTCGATGCGTGAGAATGTCAACTAAAACAATAAAAATTCGCAGCTCCAGAACGTGAAAGAAATTGAAACGGAGAGAGTACCTATCATGACGTTGTGCGGAACTATTCGCTTTATTTAAAATTACATAAATATACATTAAAAAAGTGGTGGTTTGAAGTATCTTGAATGATAAAGTAATTCAAAATAGCAATAATATCTTTTTAAAAAATAAATAAGATAACGAGTAAAAAAATGCTAAAAAGTCAAAGCTATAATTGTAGTATATTTCATGATGGAAGAAAGGAAGGAGCATATGAGGAAAGACATGCAGTGAGTGAGTCGTCAAAGGCACGCTACCGCACGGTCCACACCACATTCGTTGCTGAGAGTCCGAGATTCATCATCGGCTGCGATTTTGGCCCGAGACATGTGGGGTGGAAACTGAGAACACGATCGAGTTCATTATTGAATGCTGGTTGCGTGGAGCCACTGTTCTGTTTCCCCGGCACAGGAAGAAACCGGCGATTTGGTCAGCATTGTTCTAGATTTATTTAATTCTGTGCGTTGAGCTTATTGTTGGATCAAAACATTAACCAAAATGTTTTTTTAATACCGGAGGGAGTGACGATTTATAAAGGAGAGAACCTGTAAGTACCAATAATCTCTACTTTATTTTATTACTACATCTATCTCAAATTTTAAATCAGATCTTCTCAAAAATTCTCATTCTCGGTTTTGAATACAACTTTATCTGTTTTTAATATTTTTCAAAACATCTAAAATATAATATGTCATGATTATATTTGATACTATAAGAACTCGTGTAAGGGCAAGCGACCACACGGTCCTCCGTCCTCGCCACGTTGCTGACAGACTCAGTCGTCGCCGGCCCGAGACGTGTGGGTGGAAACTGAGAACACGAGTTCAGTATTGAATGCTTGCTGCGTTGAAACACTGCTTAATTTGTTTCCCTGGGATGGAAAGAAGCTGTGGGCAACTGGCGATCTCGTCAGCGGATCCGCGGGCCCCCACGGAACGGCGCGTGTCACGTGGTCCCGTGTCGTGTGCGGACGGAATCTCGCGCCCGGGGGATTCCATCCCACGGGACGCGCGCTCACGCGCGCCGCGCCCGTGTCAGTCCGGGGTCGGTAGGTAGGCCCTACCGTGGCCCGTGGCCCTCCTGTCCGTCACGCTGACGCACGCCGGAGCGGAGCGTGAACGTCCTGCGTTATCGGGCTCTGCTCCACCGGACCGGAGCCGCCTTCGCCGCCGAGGCCGGCGGCGTGCATGCGTTCGTGCACGGAATCCTGGACGGCTCGAGGACTCCGACGCTCCGCTGGGCGGACGCCACCAAGGCGCCCTGGGGCGCCGCGCTCGTCGTTCTCACCGTGCGCGGTGGAGCGTCACTGCCTTCACGGGGCCCTTCGTTTTGGGGTTAACGTCGCCGTCGATTAGTAGTTTCCGTCAACGGAGCATCACTCACTCTCATTGATTTTCTTTCACCACACTTCTAGTACTACAGTATCGATTTGTCGTGTAGAACAGCCAACCAGGTTTAGCAGCCGGTCCGACGGCATGTGACCCTGTGAGGAGCCCCCAGCCAGGATCGCTCGATCGCGGTCCTGCAGCGGCATGTACGCTGATGCCGAAACGTGTGGGACCAGGTCCTGTGGTCCTGTTCTTGAAACCGGCACGCCACCAGATCGAAGATGTAACAGCGCGAGCGAGCTCGGGGCTAGCATTACTGCCACATTTTTTGTTTTTGGAAACAATGACAAAAAACACCTTTTCTTTTGCGCATTAAGTCCTAATCCCGCTTTCGAATTCCTTCAAATGTCCGCTACTCCACCGGGGCCAAAGCCGAAGCACGGGCAACGCGAGCGAGCGGTACTAGTACAGCCCAAGCACTGATGATGGTCCAGGTGTCGGGCCTGCACGCAAGGACTCAATGAAACGCATGGGCCTAGGAATCTTTAACGAACGGGCTGGTTTAGTGGGCTGATGAGCCGAGTGTTTCGAAACCTGGTTTCGTTCTGTTCCGGGGTGTCATCTGGTCTCGCGGGCCGTCATGACGGACGGGTCTGTCTCGTCCCGGCGGCCGAGAACCAAACCAGCCCGCTCAATCCGTGGTCCCGTGGTAGTACAGGAGGAGGATGGCCAGCAGCCAAATGGCCCGTTAAGCCCATCCCAGCTGGCCAGGTATGACGGCAGGTCGTCTCTGAAGATGCTGTCGTCGTCGTTGGCCCAACATCAGGAAAACAAACATGTAGTCTCTCCGTCTCGAAATAAATATTTTTTAAATTTTCAAACTTTTTTTATTATCATCATATGTTTTATTAAAATTGAAAAAATATTGTTTATTTTATTGTAAAATGACTCATTATTAAAATAATTTAAACATAATTTGTTTGTTTTTATATTTTCGTGATTTTTTAATAAAAAAAAATGATGTTAAAAATGTCACTTATTTCATAACGGAGGGCAAGCACCGTGCTCAGCGGTCGGAGCATGCGACTGCCCATTGCCAGCGTCCGAGTACTTGACCGCTCCTGGTGCTTCAGTGGGCGTCTAGAACAAAAGCCACGCCTAAAGAGATCTCACGCCTAAATTAGGGTTAACAAAATCGTTCAAACTGACCGGTCTTTATGTTTTTCGTAAAACCAATTAATCTGATTTCTCAGAATAATCAATTTTCAATTAGTACTGTAGAAAAAAACCGGCCGATTTCACTGTAAAAAACCAGTTGGTGAACAATTTTTAATCCTTGGCCTGAATAATTGGAATCCGTCGTCGTCGCTGGCGCGGGCCCCCCACCCACCATCGGAGCCGCCGCTGCGGTGACCCGCCGTCGTATAGCACACCACCTCGATCTCCACCCACCCACCCACCACGCGCGCCGCCGGCCGCTTTTCCGCTGCGCAAAAGGACGCCTCTTCTCGCGATCGAGTCGCCGCGTAGCCCTTTCCGACGCGCGCAAGGGCGCGCCACGCGGTTGGTCTGATCTGATCCCCAGGATTTGTTTCCCAGAAAAAAGAAAAGCATTTTGTGCTACTCGTAGCGCGCACTGCAACCTCGTTTTTTCTCTCTCTGATTTCTATTCGAGTTTTACTGATCCTTGCCTTGGAAGGTGCCCATGTACCAATTCTATATCGAGGTGGATGCACCAGGCCGCGTGAACCCGTCTGGCTACGTCGCGCGCCAAAAGTTTGGACGCTCTCGCTCACGAACGCACCACCGTATACAGCATATCCGCCGCATCTCCAACGATAGACCACGGCCCCGCGAAACCGCCAGTGTACGGACACGCGGGACGATACGCGGCGCCGAAACAGGTCTCTGGTGCAGTGAACCCCTCTGTCGGCACGCAGCGCCTCGACGCCGCCACGGCACGCACGGTGGCCGTCGCCGTCGGCTCCGACGTCTGATCTCCACGACAAGCAACGCTAGCTCTTTTTTTAGGTCGTGGTACGTGGAAGTGCATGCGCTTTGCCTCCTCGGGTTTCTTTCCGATTCTTTTTCTTTCACCCCTCTAGGCTCTAGCTTGTCGACTCATGCGATGTGTCTTCAAGCAGCCGCCTTGGCCGCCAAGATACCCTACCTGCGCAACCCGGGTTCCACCACCGCTAATATGCACTCTGATTCAGGTCCGATCGACTCTCGAGTCACAGGCCAGGATGTGATTTGTTTAGTTCGTTGGTGTTTGGCTCCAAGCAACTTTGCGCCAACTTGTTAGACGACCGGGGACCTACCGCCGCCGATGTACTCCATATATATGCCTGTCAGCGTCGAGAGGTACGCAAGCAAGCATGGCGCCATAGAATAATGGAAAGCTGAAAACGCCCGCGGTTCCCAACATACGTACGATTTGAACCCGGGGAGGAACCACGGCCGCGTATATACGATCTCATCAACGGGACTATATATTATTCTTAAGCTGCAGACAGTTTTTGTGGGTTTCTAGTTCCTAATCTCATGAAGTGTGTGGCCGTCGTCATATATAGCTTGTATCTCTGAGGAGGGCCAGAGGGTGTATATGTGTGTAAGGTATAGCAATGCTTGTTACTCCCTTTATTTTTTAAATTGCTGTCGCCGAATAAAATAAAAGTGTATTGCAAAATCAGGAACAACATTTTTAAAATTTAACTTGGTGTTATATTACACGTGTAACTGCCATTAGCTTGCTGCTTTCCCCCACCCACAAATTCAATCGTTGCGGCTGACAACCTTATAGTAACAACTAGGCTGCATAATTATGTTGTTATGCAGTTTCTATGGATTTATACATGTCATTAGATATATGATATATAACTACGTATTTTCTGTGAATTTTAATTAATGTTCTACGTTGGGATAACTATTTTAGTTCAAAATTACAGGAAAAGTAAAAATTTGGAGACCATGAAAACTATCGTTTTGGAGGCTAATATATATTCGTCCAAAAAGATCTGTGTTCCGCTCTTGTGGCCACTGCCGAAAACTAAGTTCAAGGTCCCTGGTGCACAGGCACCAAGGTGCAAAGTGGTTCTCTTTGTTAATAGTGTAAAAAATTATTGGAGATTAGTGTAAAAATGTCTCTCCAACAACTCCCTCAAATCCTCCCCAATTTTTTCGCCCCCCTGACCTGCAACGCCGGCCCTCGAGCCTCGACCTGCGCCGATGGCCCTCGACCTTCCCCCTGCGCCTCCGGTCGTCGCCCTGCGCCCTACGCCGCCAACATCTGCGTTCAATCGAAGGTAAAAAATCCTTTTCTTCCAGCGATTTCTCAAAGTGAGGTATTGGATCTTGTTTGATTTTTTTGTGATTGGGAGCCACAGATGTTGTATTCATCACATTGGGGCGTTTTTTTTCCATTTGATATACCAGGTAGTACATGTACATGTAGTGGTTGGCTACCAAAATTTGTTATCAGCTCGATATAATTGATTTGCAATGTCTCAGTGTGCACAAACATGAAGTACTTTCACTAATTCAGTGTGGATTCTAATTACTAAACTGTCTGGCAAGCATTATTTGTTTGGTAATTCAGTGTGAGTTCTTATTGTATCAGTGTGCACAAGCCTGTGTGTGATAAATTGTTATGCAACATAGTAGTTTGGTTTTTGCCATGTACTTTATTTTACTGTGAGATCTTGGTAGATGTTTGTACTGAATCACTGATGTTCTTTTTCTCTAAAACTTCATTTGGGTCATGGTCATCACATTGTGGCGTTTTTTTCCATAATCTAAATTATTGTGTCAAAGTTCAGTACACTCCCTGTCAATTTCACTAATAATACTCCCCATGAAGTGTAGGCAATTGTGATAATGGAGGGAGCAGTGTACTATACGAGACTGTTGAATGAAACTCAAGACATTAATGGAACTTTCCCCCTAAATTATGAGGTATTAGTGTAAAAAACCTCCTCCAACAGCTTCTCTAAATACCTTTCTAATTTCTCGAGCCCCCAGAAATCCCCCATTTAGAGGTAGATCTGAGAAACTTTCTGGATCCTCAATATTCTCTCATGTGTAACTAAATTATGGGATCAGTTGCTGGTTTGGCTCAAATTTGAATTATATTGAGATATATTTAAGGGAGCTGTTGGAGGAGATAATTAAAATAGGCTTCAAAATTTTTTTGGCTGACCTCAAAAAGTACTTTTTAAGATGATTTTTGTAGGAGGCTGTTGGAGATGCTCTAATGAAGGTTGGCACTAGGGTTTTCTTCCATCTAGCTTTTTGGTGCATCATTGACTGGGTAGTGGGTCCAGACACAGGACTTTTTGGTCTCAAAAGTGGTTGGTGCGTCATCACTTGTGAAAGGGAGTTCATATTTTAGATCCATGATCATTTGTAATGTTTGCAACTTGCAACTTCTTACATACAATAAACGTTAATGATGCTCTTGTTTAATATCAAGTGCGTATGGAGTACATCACGTATGATGTATTGCGCACACGAAATAGATATTTTTGACACACTTGGCGCATGCAGGGGCCCCGTCTGAAATGAATCCAACTGTGTTTTGGTTTTTTAAATAAGTCGATGGAATCAACCAGGTGTACGTGCTACTAATTAACATGTTGATGCATCTAGCTACAAAAAATACATTCTTATTTTTCGCATTGAATTTCACGGTAGAATCCGTAGGGAGCACGGGTAGATTTTACTGAGGAATACAGTTGGATTCATTTCAGATGCGTTAATCCGCCATCAACATCTTGGTCACCTTGTGTCCTTTAATTTGCCCGTAGATTTTACTGAGGTCTGCTCTATCTGGGGAGCAGGCTAGCTGGATTGATGGAGCCAAAAAAACAAATTAATCGCAAGGAGCTCGCTATTTTATAAAGGAAAATACAAGTGGCAATATATTAAAGAAAATAGATACGAGCTAGCAATCATAGTGCTTCCCGTCGCAAAAAAAGAAAATCTTCTCGCTGGTGTCGAAATGTCAACTTCAAAATGGCCATCCACTATCAAATTACCCAATAAAACTCTCTGCAACAGTAGTATAACAAAAAATGCAAAAAAAAAAAAACCGATGTAGAAACGAAACTCAGCCACAGAATCAGCTGCCATCTTTCGTGAATGTACGCTAGGAATCCGTCACAGACAACGACTCTAGCTTAATTGGCGAAGTCACAAGAACCGCACCGTATCGGAAACTTCAACAATATCATGCCATTGACAGACGGACGGAGCGAAAGCTGAATATTCAGAATCAGCGGCTCTTCGACACCGCGCAAGAATCGTATACTGTCCACTGCCAATTGCTCCTGTAGTTTTTGGATCCCTTACATCAGCATGGCCGGATTCTCCCATTCGTTTTCAGATCGAGCCTCCCTAGAACTAGAAGTCGCCTCACGCAACTGGTTTCATAAACTATGAACAAATGACGTGGGTGAAGAGGACAAGCGGCCGAGTGGCTTGTTGGCTTCACCCTGCGCTCCGGTTGGTCGCCGTCGCCGTCGCGGAAGCCGTCACCAGATACCCTGCTGGCTTAATTGCTCCCAGCCGGCGGCTCGCGGCCGGGCGCCGCGTCGGAGCGAACGAAACCCGCGAGGTTCACCGAGGAAACAAGAGCGGTAAGTGGTAACTATAACTTCTTTGCGCTCAGGGTGACGCGCTATGTCGGATGACACCTGGAGCCGTTTCACCGCATCGAGCCAGGTCCACGCCCCGCGCACCCGACCGGCGAATCCCCCACGGCCGGGCATCCGGGGGCTACGCGCCTGAACGCCCGCGCGGTAGCCGCCGTGACGTACGGAGGCCGCCGGTGCCGAGGCGCCCCGTCGCCCGCTCGCGAATGGATGGCAGTCAGCCAGACCGCGCCATTCGAGTCTCGACGATTCCGCCAGAATGGATCCGCACGCTCGCTGCCGCGTGCAGCCCTCATCAGGGTTCGGTATTTCACAGATCCATGCACAGCGCGACGAACGACTGGTAATTAGGTGCCGGTGCTGCACACCATGTGCGCAACGAATCCGGGAATCTCTCGTCCGATTAGAAAAGAAGATACTCCGGGCATCGGAGTGCGCGCGGGACCTAAAGTATGTCCATGCTGAAGATCTCGAAAACTTTGGCCTTGTTTGGATTGCAAGATTTTTTGTTCGATTTCTAAAACTACTGCGTTTCAGATAGCGCCTTAGCATGTCCTGATCGTCAACAAAATAAAAATCGGCGGCTCATCTGCCAACATAAACGCGACGCCGTCGCCGTCACAGGTGACGCCGACGCGGCGAGTGTGAGCCGCTTCGGCCGGCCGGTTCCAATTCTTCCAGCTAAACAAAACAATGATGCGTCCTTCGCTGACCTGTACGGTCAGTGACTTGTGGGGACAGGAAGCCACGGTCCCACGTGTCCGCCTGTTGCGCGTACTCCTTGAAAGAGCAGTGTACGTACGTTGGTCCGAGGGAACCGCCGCACATGATTGGTCGATACGGCCTGGATCTTATCACCAGCGGCGGCGTAGGAACCGGAGCCGCCGGCGGTGGAGTAACCGTGGGAGGAGCGGAGGGGGACAGCCGGACAGCGGACAGCTCACGCCGACGGAAGAAAATATACAGCAAGGGTCACGTCGCGCGGACGCGGCAGGCACCCGCGGCTGTCGCCGGGAGTCCTCGTGGCCCACGCAGAGAGCACGTCTCCTCGCGGCCGCGGTTCGCCGCGCCGGACCAGGTCAGCGCCTGCCGCCGCCGATGGATCGGCACACGTGGATCCCACCGATCGCGCCCGCGGGCAGGCTGCTGGGTGCAACGAACCGGGACGCGCGCGCCGAGCGAGCGAGCCTCACCGTGACGTCGCCGCGCGGCACGTCACGCCCCTCATCCCCATGGACCCCATCCCGGTGCCGTGCGGCGCCGCTGGTCTGCGCGCGACCGACGACGACTGGGAGTACCGCGAGGCGCGGTCACCGCGTTTCGATTCGCCGCATCGGGCCAGGTCCACGCCACGCACACTCGACCTGCCGGCGGCGAGGGCGACAGGCGGGTCCCGCGGGCCGGCCGGCCGGCAGCGCGTCCGGGTGCGATGCGGCACCGCGGCGTGACCGATCGGCCGCCGTCGGCGTCGCGAAACCGTCACCCGTGACGACGCGGCGAGCGTGGGCCGCGAGATTTTTCCGGCGAACCGACACCGACCTGCATGTAGTACAGTACTCCTGAACTCACCGACGATGCCGTGCCGCGCTGACCGGAGATCGTTTCAGTGACATGAACTAGTAGTACCTACGTTCCGGTTTGGACTGGGTCCGAGGAGGCCGCCGCGCGCAGGTCGCCGCATAGGATTCGTCGATACGGGCCGGAGCTTATCACGAGGCTGACGTTGCTGACATTGGGGGTCACGTCGCTCGGCCGCTACTGGTTCCCACATGCCAGCGGCGGCGGCGTAGGAACCGAGCCGGAGCCGGTGAAGTAACCGTGGAAGGAGCGGACGGGGACAGTCGTAGGGGACAGCTCATGACGTACGTGTCCGCCGTGGCCCGCGGGGAGTCCTCGTGGTGGTCGACACGGCAACCCGAAGAGCCAGAGGTGCTGTCCCCTCGCGGCCGCGTTTCGCCGCGCCGGACCAGGTCAGCACCGCCCGCACACGTGGATTCCACCGAGCCTGCTGGGTGCTCCGAACCGAGACGCGAACGCCTTGAGAGCCTCACCGTGACGTCGCCGCGCGGCACGTCACGCCCCAAACCCGGTGCCGTGCCGCGCGGCGGCTCCGCGGCGCCGCCTGCACGCGACCGACGGCCAGGACTAACCACCCGGCTCGAGGGCACCGCCGCGCGCGGTGGCTCCCGACGCCGCGGACGGGCGTGAGTGCGTGACTCACCACTCTGCCGTAGCAGCAGACCGTCGTGCAGACCATGTGCGTCTCGAGAGAGCCCAGGATCTCCGCGATTAGAAAACGAAGATATACGGACATAGGAGTGCGGGCGCGATCTCAAAGTACGGACCACATGCCATGCAGTGGGTTGTAAAGGTGCTTATTAATCAATCAGGCTCACGGGTACATTACCGCAGAGTATCTCGTCCCGTAAGGCCCGTTTGAAATGAAAGAGTTTCACTGAAATTTTGTAAAATTTTTACAAAAATCAATTTAATTTTATATGAAAAAAACGTCAGTAAGAAAAAAAATTCTTCATTTCAAATGGGATCTAAACCGAGGACAATACCTTCATTTCTATAAAATTTAACTGATTTTATTAATTTTTTTGTGAAATTAGGTTCCAAATAGGATATTAGAAATCACGTTTAATCATTAATCTTACTAAAATTTTTAAAAATATTGTTTATTTTACAATGAATTATTTATTGGTATAAATACATTAAACATGACTTAATATTTTATTTTAAACAATAAAACAAATGTTTGTGAAACCTTAAAGTAAAAAAAACACTTAGAGTTGTTCGTTAGAATTTTCACATAAATTTCAGAAAAATTATAAAAATTAGATAATTTTCCTCCAATCCAATTCGAAAGAGGATACTCTCTCTTTTTTTAATTGAGGTCATCGTTGACTTTTAAATTCAACTTTAACCATTCGTCTTATTCAATTTTTTTTTGATAAATTTCATATATTTTGATATAATTTGATTTATCATTAGAGTTATTTGAATCACAACTTAAAATTTTACACATTCGAGCAATGGTCAAAATCAATTATAAAAGTCAACGGTGACATTAATTTAAAAATAAAGAGAGTATACTTTACCCATTTTCCCCGGTAATAGCCGGTCAAATTAACCCTCCCTCTAGATCGGCAGCGAGTGTTATTTTACACACGTAGCCCGACCAAGTGGACGGTTGGGAATCTCCACTGCGCGGCCCGGAACCCCAGCGTGGGCCCCCACCCTAACTCATCCGGGCCCACAGACAACCTGATACCCACCCTCGGTCCCACCAGGCAGTAGGCAGGGCAGCACGTATTGTACTCACAGTCTCACGGACCGTGCGGCTCGGCCGCTCGGGCTCGCGCGGGCCGCCCCAGCCCGGCGCCAAAACAGCTGACGCAAGCGATGACAAAATCACAGTCCCTCCGCATCTGACGGGCCACAATTCAAGCCAGCCTCCCCGATGCCCGACGCGCGTCCTGTTTGGCCCAGTAGTCAAACCCTCGTCGACACGTGGCGGCCGCCGTCTATATAACCGTGCGGCCGCGGCGCGCTGATGTTCCACACCAGTAGACATACGCGCTCCCGAAAGGCCAGGCCACCCAGAGTTCACTGACCTCCTCCTCCTCCTCCAGCAGCTCCGGTTAATCATAGGAGTGATTACTGCGATCCCGACCGGGTTCCGGCCGGCGACGTACGACGACAACGAGGCGAGGAATGGACTGCGGCGGCGCGCTGCAGCTGCCGCCGGGGTTCCGGTTCCACCCGACCGACGAAGAGCTCGTCAACTACTACCTCTGCCGCAAGTGCACCGGCCTGCCGCTCGCCGCGCCCGTCATCGCCGAGGTCGACCTCTACCGCTTCGACCCGTGGCAGCTCCCAGGTTCGTAGATTACATACCCAATGCAGTTAATCACTGCGGTAAATCTTAGAGGTAGTAATTACCAACCCACTGATCAATCAGCTCGTTGATGATGTGCGCATGCAGAAAAGGCGATGGGAGGGGAGAAGGAGTGGTACTTCTTCTCGCCGCGCGACCGCAAGTACCCCAACGGCTCGCGGCCGAACCGCGCTGCGGGGACGGGGTACTGGAAGGCCACCGGCGCCGACAAGCCGGTGGGCTCGCCGCGGCCGGTCGCCATCAAGAAGGCGCTCGTCTTCTACGCCGGGAAGCCGCCCAAGGGGGTCAAGACCAACTGGATCATGCACGAGTACCGCCTCGCGGATGTCGACCGCTCCGCCGCCGCGCGGAAGCGGACCAGCAACGCGCTCAGGGTAAGCGGCCGGAATCCTGTCCAAAAAGTTAATTCCTCATTCATCGCGGCCATGGATTTCTTGCAAAAGTGCATTTTTATGTTGAACATTGGTATCCATCTGAAGCACTGCAAGGATCAACTGTTTATTTCTTAAAAAAACAAGATCATGCAGATGCTAGCACACCACAACAGTCAAATCCAGTTACAACATGCAAAGATGTGTTAGGTTTTGTATATATGCAAATAAATTATCAGCCAAGATTTTTCATTCAAAAAAAAAAAAACAAAAAGGTGTCAATTTGCAGCACGCTCCATATCGCCGTGTCCCTTTCACGACAGCCTGTGGCGGCATCGTCTCGATGGACCAGGCTCCTACTAGGCTCTGTAGAGGCATGTAAAGCCACTCGCGCCCTTCATGGCGTCACGGCTCACGCACGCGCCGATGGAGACGACACTCGCCAATTGACCTTATCGTGTGCCCGCACGCACATAACTGACCACACGCACCGAATCAAACGTCACCATCTTCACATCTCGATCAGCTTTGGGTAAAGGTTTAGTAATCTTTTTCCAATGATACATTCGCTGAATTTGTCTCTTGGATTTACCTGCAGCTGGACGACTGGGTGCTGTGCCGGATCTACAACAAGAAGGGCGTGATCGAGCGGTACGACACGGTGGATGAGGACGCTGTCGCCCTCGGCGGCGACGTCAAGCCGGCCAGCGCCGCGCCGGCGAAGAACGCGCGCGGGCGCGCTGCCGCCGCGGCGCCGATGAAGGTCGAGATGGACGACTACGCGGCGTACTACGACAGCTACGACCTCGAGTCGCCGCCGGCGGCGGAGATGCTGTGCTTCGACCGGCCGTTTCAATCAGCGCCGTCGTCGGAGCCGTCCGCGGACCGCGGCTCCGACTCCGCGCCGCGCCTGCACACGGATAACTCCAGCAGCGGGTCGGAGCACGTGCTGTCGCCGTCGCCGGACCTGCCCGACCGCGACCGCGACCACGCCGAGAGCCAGCCCGGCGCCGGCTGGTTCGACGGCGCCGTCGACTGGGGCGGCGGCGGCGCCGACGACGGCTTCGACCTCGACGTCGGCGGCGCCGCGCTCTTCGCGCTGCCGTCGCCGGTCGGGTTCCCAGGCGCCCGTGACGCGGTCGCGATCGGCGAGATGTTCGCGTACCTGCAGCGGCCGTTCTGAAGCGAGGAGAGGACGCCGCCACCTCCTCGATCGTCGCGTGCCGCTCCATCCCTCCTCTAGCTTATTACTAACCACTGACAGACATGTTCATCAGGTCGTCGTGTAAGTGAAGGGTAACCTTGGGTTTCAGGTCAAGCAAATTACGAGTCCGTCTAGGCAGTAGATCAGCCAAGCCAAGAACACCGTGCATATTGATTTGCACACTCCCTCTGGCAGATCAAAGGAAGCTCAGGTGAATCATCCGCACCGGGTTTCACGGGGCCGGCGACCGGGTGCTCCGACCACCGCCGTGCTCCTTTCTGCCGGATGGAAATGGGTGTGGATAGATCATGGGTAGCTGATCATCAACTTGTGATCTTCCTTGGTAGATAGGCAGGCATCGAGTCCGATCGGGTCGACTGATTTAACCTGTTGGTTTTTATCGTTTTAGTTAGCAATTAACAAGCCTAGAGTGAATTCAAATCATAAAAACAAGCAACAAAACGAAGGAGAGTTTTGGATTCAGGGGCTGTTTATGCCTTGATGGTATTGTGTAATAGTACCTGTCTAGTAGAATAGAACCGGTTCAGGCTAGTGGAGTTGGCATCAGACAGGCAATGCTGATGTAGTAGGGTTTTGTCGATGAGTGTCAAGAAAGATGGCATTGCGGCGTGATGTACTCCAGTCGCTTTCAGTGGTCTCTCTCGTGACCTTGAAAGCCAAATTTTGCTATGCAATTATCTAATACAAGTGTCATAAACTGTAACTATGTAATCCATATGGCTTCTAGAAGTCTGGATCCCTTTTCTGCCCGATTTTAGTGCTTCATCCTCAAGAGTTAACAAAAGGCGGCTTGAGTTGAGTGCGCCATGACAGTGCTCTTCAGTAAAGCTTTTGCTCTTCGCAGCTGCGCGCCAAACAAAGAGCTGTCACTGTCAGCGATCGATGCTCCCTTTTGCACTTTGCGGTGGGAGCTTGTTCGCGCTGATGAACCTGGCCGCGAAAGCGGGAGATGTCACGCGAGGCGCCGCTAGCTTGCGAGCCTTCATGAGTCATGCGGCATGGCTGCGCGGCTGCGCCGCCGCCATCGGGGACGAATCGGGGGCGCTGTGCAAGTGGCTTTGATGCCGTGCGCGTCGCCATCTGAGGTCTGGAAGGCACCGGTGGATCGAGCTGTTCGTTGCTTCAGTTGGCGCCGTTTTCACTAGCTGCACCTGTACAGATGATTCAGTATCACTGCAACAAGTGTTGCTCCGTAACTGTAGATTCTTCAGTTGGGAAACGAGACGGCAGATAAAGTGGATTTACCTGTAATCCTGGGCTTGTGATTGAAGTGTTATTATGCAGTTGAACTTGTTGTGAAATCATAGAGTTATTTCCTCCTCTCTTTCCTATCCCTGCAACTTCTTTTCGTTGCCTTGTGGTCAGTATGATCCCCGCCTTATCTGCCATATCTCAGCATTCTGATCCACAGAGTTGACAAAGTTACTTGACACAAGTCCCCAATAGAAAACTCGTTTATTTGATTCTTCCCTCTTTGTAAGGCAAGCATTTGATCTGTTTGGTCCTTTCCCGGAGGTTGGATATAATGAGTATGATAATCTCATGAAACCTGTTGTTTGATAATACCCCTTTTTTTTTAACATACAATGGGAGTATGTGTTGAAGAAGAAACAGATTGGCTATGCTGAAGATCATTTTCTCGTAGTCTCCTGATTAGAGTGATATCCATTTCAGTGCGACAACTCGTACTCATTTTTGTTATGCTTAACCGAGTAGAGTAGCACTGCCTCGGGATGCCTTGCCCTAACGTAGAAATGAAGAGAATGGATGAGCCAAGAAAGGTTTATCTTCAGCGACGTATCTGCATCTACACCTAAAATGATCCTGTCAACACATTTAGAATATTCTCTTTAATAATAGAGTAAATTTCACAAAACTACAAATATTTTACTTAATTATCATAAAACTATAGATTTATGCTAAAATTTTAAAAAACTACAGATTTGCTACAATAATTTCAAAAAATATGTATAAAATATGTAGTTTTGTGATAATTTAGATACAATACCTGTAGTTTGGTGATAAATTAGATAAACTATATGATACTATTGACAAAATACATGTAGTTTTGTGAAATTTACTTTTAATAATATTTTTGATATTTGGTTTACATTTAGATTTAGCTCCCAAAATTCGTGTCCAGTATTTTTGTCGAAAACAGTTCGTGTCCAATATATAACACCTGTTACAAAAATCTGGAGCAACCGAAAAAGCTGCAATAACAGCTTAGGCCAGACTCCATCTCAATCTGAACAGGGGTACTCCAGCAAACAACAGCAATTCTCTACTGTCGCAGATAGTAGCTTTCTATCTGCATCCCCAACCTTAACCTCAGCTATCTCTCAGTTCCCCTGACATCTTAATGCGCTTTATTCATACAGTAATACGCTGGAACTCTCAGTTGGGAGCTGAGGATAGCAGACGTTTCTTCCAACTATACAGCCAGTTTTCAACAGATTCAAGCATCATGGTTCAAATTTCATTCA
>BCLF01000031.1:1289743-1316351 GCA_001602275.1 Zoysia japonica | reverse complement strand
ATTTGTCCGTGATGAGCACACCCATCGAAGATGATTTGTCTATATACTTTATCTGATAATCGCATTGCTTCGGTGAGGGGCACTTCTGATTAGAGCCCAGTTCACTGTGCAGCGCAGTGCAGAGTGAATCGGCGCACGGCACAATCTTGTTCTTCGTTGGCCGATACAACGGATGTGGAACCTGCAACCAGACATTGTTAGGAATACAACATTGTGGACCATGCCAAGGTATCAAGATTCTACTAAATTTCTAATCAAAGATAGCATCAGAATGTGTTGCCCAAAAAAAAAAGATAACATCAGAATGATGAAATTCTGAACAAGCGATGTGTAACATTGCGGATTTGAGCCAAATGTACCTTGTTGCAACTCTGACAGGGCGCGTCGCACTGCAGCCAGGTGAGGTCGCTGCCGGTGTCGATGTCAAGGAAGTACGGCTTCGCAGGGTCCCCAATTCTCATCTCCGCGTAGTAGTGGCTGCCGAGGAACAGCAGAGTGTCAAAACATTGCACACATCTTACAAGCTCTCACAGAAGTGTCAGAAGGCAACAAACCGAAGCAAATATCACACACACACACCCAACCCCCAAAACGCATCGTAACAAGCTAAATGCTCTTGCGCAGAGGGAGTAAGCTCTCGTATCAGACACGCGGTTTGCGATTAGAACCACCGACTGCAAACGCAACAGTGTGAACGCAAAATGAAAAGGTAACGAAAAATCCGCCAGCTTTTATACACAGACAAGAAAGAAGAGTAAAGCCGCGAAGTCAAACTAAGAAATTGGTAAATGCTGGCGGCGGAGTCGGTCCTACTCCGACCAAGACCAACGCCGGCGGCGCGACGGAGACGACGGCTTGCGTCCGCGAGGACAAACCGGGAGACACATCAATCTCCCAATAATAAAAAAACGATTTTCTTTTTTGCATCAGATTCAACGGCAGCAAGAACTGAAACAAGGCGACGAATCCCTAGCCGCCGACTCCTGCGCCCAACGAAATGTCCAGCACTAATCGGCCAGTCTTGATCAGAGGGGAGGGAGCAGCGGTGGGAGGGAGGGAGGGTACCCTGTGGGGTAGACGTCGCCGTGGAGCTGGAACACGGCGGTAGACGACGACGACCTGGCCGGCGTGGCGGCGCGCGACGGGGCTGGCGTGAAGAGCGCGAGGAGGAGAAGGAGGAGCCCGGCGACTTGGGCCCGCATGGCGGCGCCGGCCATGGCGGAGAGAGAGAGGGAATTGGCAGCGGAAAGAAACTGGACGCGGGAGTGGTTAGCGGAGAATCGATGGACTCGAGGCGGGGTATTTATAGCCGACGAGCAGAGCGGAACACAGCACGCGGGCTTTGGAGGCTGCTTCGCAGTTTCTTTTTTCTTTTTTCAATAAGAGTCATCTTGTTTTTCTCTAGGGTTCAGGGCTTTGGGTCTCTCGTAGTCTGTGGATTTTTTTTTTGAAAACATCTAGATTCGTGAAAAATTAAAATATTCATTCCTTCCATCCATTCAAGCAGTGCACCTTTATAATAATAGATTTTTCTGTGTGCCCTGTACATATTGCTTCCTTTTAGTACTATCTTGGTTGATGTATAATTAAAGAACTGGCTATCAGGGTGTGGAAGCTTTTTTGAACATGCTAGCTAAATTTTCTTTTTTGAACATGCTAGCTAAATTTTAAGCTCATTAAAAGGCCACATTATTTAAATCTCCTTCCCAACAGTTTTTATTTGGTACTAGCCGGTAATATCTCCCTTCAGATTACAATATTAAGATTTTTAACGTCATCTTTAATCATTCGTCACCTTAAAAGAATTAAGAAAGAGATCCACCCATGCAAGACTTTAAGAGCTGATCGAGTGACAGGTCAACGTCGTGCGTTACTATATGTCCGTAGTCACCGATACCGTGTGGAGTAATACTGGACATGGATGGAATATTATTAGCTGCTCCGAGCTAGGCCGCGTTAAGCAACCGAAGGTTCGGAAGAGCAATATGCTCGATCGACCATACGGCGGCCGGTCTCTTGTTCACTGATGACTGAGAGTGACGTTGTTCAGTTTCAAGATAAGGCCCTGTACGCGGAGGCCTGTACGCGGGATGGCGCGGCCTGTACGCGGCGGCGTCCAAGTTCAACATCCAACTTGGGGGATTGGTTGGCGTGTTCCAAGTAGGAGTACTCGATTTTGCCTACCAGCATATACCCCAGCGTGTAGTCTAGAAAAATAGAGGCTCCTCGACTGGCCTCTCTGAGTTTCGTATTTGCTCTAGTGTGATTTGGATTGTTATGCGATCCTAATATTGGTCATAAACAAACGGTGGCACTTGCACAACGCCACTAGCTAGCTCAAAGTTTCAAACTAGTTGTAGTAGAAAAAAAAATGTAAACACCATTTTCTACATGTAGTTGGTGAACACACGTCTGCAGCACGTCACAACTTTGTTTGCTTTTATTTAGAAGTCTGTTTGAAACGCAGAAATTTTACGACAACATTTGAATGTTTGAAACCTATAGCTAATCTACTTTACTCCTTCAAATAAAAAAAGGGTACACTAAAAATAATGCTACAACTCAAACGGAAAAAGAAAAACACAAACTCAAGCGGACGAAAGCTGCTGTCACTGTCAGTTATGTTTCTCCATACTGAACACCGATTTACTCTAAACTATTATTACAGGGGAAAAAAATCGACCTGTACAAAAATAATTTTATCCGGTCCAAAATCTGTTAGAGCCGCAAGGCTACAATCCAGCCATAACTGAATGGTGCTGAGTGCTGTCTGTCTTAAGCGTCTCAGGTTGTTCTATGAAAAAATGAGTCTGTGGGTCAATTTTTACATGAAAGGCAGGAGTACACGGCTGGTGCAACGCGAATCAGCCGCGCTACGAGATATCGTTGGACGGCCGGTTCGACCATACGATCTCTATCTCCAGTGTTCTCGAGCCGTCCTTGCCGCCGTCATGGCTGAGGCTGAAGAACCCGCTGTACACGCCCTCGGCGACCACCTTGTCGATTTGGATGGTGACTCTTCCCAGGGTAGACTGCAGCGCAAGGAGGAACATTTGAGAAGTGGCAAAGGGGACGCAAGCCATGAAAACGAAAGCACATGTTACTGAAGGTGTACAATCCATAAGTCATTACCTTTCCGAATGTGTTTTTGCTTTTACAAATGATGTATAGCTTCTGCCCTTTCGGGGCTACGTCGAATAACCAAGTGAAGCCCTCGTTCCATGCTGGGCACATGCTATTATTGACCACCTGACATCACCCCAGAAATCAGCACCCGCAGGTCATTTCTGAATAGCAGATGATAAATATGAAATTTTACTATAAAAATTGATCTTGTATAACCTATAATATAAATATCTACTGCTATCCACTACCCAGTCTCGCAACACTCATTGCTTTAAAGTATAGGAATGGAGTTTTGAGTAGGACCACAAGCAAAAAAAAAAAAAAAAAAGTTACCTTAGTTTGTCTTGGAGGACCATTTCCTATTTGTAGGCAACAAAATGAATTTGTATTCCCCATTGTCTGATTCAAATTATTCCCACGTATAATGGTCAGGGTCAAACAACCAGGCAGGCAATGCAGCAAGCTGTCAGCTCTCTCATTAAAACTGGGAGGACAAGTCTTCATAAGCATTTGTAATACAGGTATGGCTTCAGCTGAAATGAGGGACTGGGCCTTAGCAATTTCTTCATTCATTTGGGGCCAAGATTCTTTCAGCAAGCAAAGGGTGTCCAGAACACTCTCCTGGGCTGCCTCATTTCCATCTTTCAAGGCACAAACAAGATGGGGTATGCACAAGGTTGCTGCCTCAGAAAACCGAACCTTTTTGAAGTTGTTGAATATCACATATATGGTCCTCAGAAAAACTTCATTTACAGTTGATGTTGAGAGAAGCTCTCTTTCTAATGCAGCTGCAGGGAGTTGCAGTTGATATGAGAGAAATAATATTATCCATCACTATGTTGTGTGACATAATTCATGCATTTGTAATGCAGTTATTTTAAAGCTTGACATTTCTGATGGCAATTATTGGATATTAATAATTTATGTGTATGGTATAAAGGATACTATTTTCAATAACATTTTATTTTCATAATAAAAGGAGACAAGAACATGAAAACAGGAATTATAAGTATAGTATCATGCAGCATTTCAGGAGGACTTGTGTCTTACCAGTAAGAGACTGCATGAGCTCGTTCGACACATATTCTTGGAGTGTATGATTTGAAAATAAGTACTTGATTAGCAGAGCAGCCTGTCCTGAAATATCCACATTTGGTGAAAGAAGCAATTCCTGCACAACCAAAATGCCTCCAGCCTCTGCCACAGCACGCCTATTTGTCCTGCTGTGCATCACTAAGCTTTGCAGCGCACAAATAGCAACCATGGTCATGTCATCCGTAGGCTGATCCTCTAGTAGACATACAAGAGCTCTGCAGGCAGAAACTGAATCACTCGCTCTTGCAAGTGCTTCATGCTGGAAAATGTCACCTAGTGCAAGAGTCACTAGAAATTTAGCTGACTGATTCTTAGACTGAGGATCTAACAGGTACTGTGAGAGAGGAGCGATAGCATATTTTGCAACTTTCCTTTCGCGAACCCTTGCATTGTTTATAAGGGCTTCAAGCAACCTTGCTGCAGATTCTTCAAACTGATGACTTTTAAGGAGCTCCAAGAGTGCACGTACTGCCCCAACCTCAGCCATGGCCACAGCACAGCGTGAACTGCTTTTCTCTTGAACAAGAAGAGCGCTGAGAGCTATTGTGACAGTACTCTCCACGGTGGAATTCAACAGTCTTACAAGAACAGCCATTGAGACTTTGACATAGTTGTCAGAGTTATAACGCAAGACATCACATAACACAAGTGCTGCAGACTCCCATAATGCTTGACTTGGCTGAGGGTCATCCTGGACAATTACCTTAGAAAGTTCAAAAATGCCACCTGCATCTGCTATAGCCTTGGGCCAACTTTGAGATATGCTTTCAAGTGCTTTGATAGCAGTTTGTTGTAAACTCAAAATTCCAATGCCAGCAAGCTGCACCAGAGGGACAACTGCATTTTGTGTAGTAATATCCTGTTGAAAATGTTCCTGTTCTAGAAGATGTGAAAGCACCTCGGTCCCAAGTTGCTGAATTGCTTGAGAGGGAGACTCAAGAAATGATATTAGTGGCTCAATTATTTGACTGGGTGTCAACTTCAATGCTGCTAAGCTCTGAGGTTTCTCTAGGATATTTACGAGTGATTGCAATGCACTGTGCTGGTCCCACATGGTAACATCCGAGCGACGTAAAAGCAAGAAGAGTGGCTCCACCATTTTTGCAGCAGCAGAACTTTTAGCAATGCCACTGTTGTTTGTCAAGATGCGAAGCAACTCAGTAATGGATGAACTGACAGAAATAGGAACATCAAGAATCATATCAAGTGCATGCTCAATGATACCAGCTTTCACCATGTCAAGCTTGCAGTTTGGACGGTCCTTGCCCAACTTTATGAGAGCACCTATACACGCTTCTGACAACCGGTGGTTTGTCCCAGGAACAAAACCAACAAGATGATCAATGACTTCACTAGTCGCTGCAATCTCTGCATTGTAATCCTCATCCAGTAGTCTATTCATAGCACAAACAGCAGGTTCAACAACCAAACTTGATCCTGATATAATTAATGATATCAGGGGTTGAAGACATTCTGTTGCAATTGGTGATACACGTACTGTTGAGTTCTCAAACAAAATATAGCAGAGCTGAGCAGCATCTTTCTTAAGCTCCAATGATGAACAGAAGGACAAAATTTTGTAGAGGCTTTCAATTGTAGGGCCTTCCACATCAAACATAGCAGAAGCCTTTAAGATATTCCCAGCCGAAAGCTTGATAAGGGCACCAAGTGCTGCCTGCTGTTCTATTTCAGTTCCTGACTCTAGCATATCTAGCAATGGCTGAATAGCTTGCCTAGCCACTTCAGTGTCCCTTATATTTTCTGAATCAAAAAGCTTCTGCAATGTCTTTACTGCACTAAGTCTGGAACTTCTTGAGCCCATACGTAACACAGCTATTAGCTGATTTGACGTGGTAAGTGATGATTCATGGTAAACCAAATCAAGATTACTGTACAAAATCCCTAGCAGATTGGTTATGGTGGTTTCAGTTGAGTCTTGAGGGCTTAAAGATAGATACATAGTCAAAGCATCTAAAGCTCCAGCCTCTGCCATAGCAACTTTATTTGCATCATTACCTTCTGCTAGTTGAGTCAGAAGGTGCAAAGCGATCAGAGGTGCACCTGGTCTGTCTGGCATTGGTTTAAGTAGGTCTACTAGTAAGGGTATGGACTTCCGAGCAGTAGCACCAGTACAAACATCTTCAAGCTCAAAAAGGCTTCTCAAAATTATTTGACTCGGATTCTTAGCCAACTTGAATTCTTCCGCCATTGTAACCAGGTTTGGCATATCAGATTCCACCTGTCCAATCAAGGATACAGCACCCACAACAGCACCAGAACTAGCAACAGCAAGCTGGATACCTCTGCTTCCGGTAGACACAAGGCTAGCCAGTGACTGAGCAGCAAAGTATCTATCGTTGATGTCATCAGACCTTAGCAATGTAGCTAGCGAAGTTATTGTTCGCATTATTTCTGATGATTGAACAACAACCGAATCCTGAAATAAAGTAGCCAACAAAAGAGCACATGTCCAGATATTTTCTGAATCTTCATAGTGTTCCTGTAACATGGAGCTATTAGGGCCATGAAAAGGAATGGATAAGAAGCAGTAAAATATGAAAAAAGGAAAAGTAATGCACCAAGGATTGAAGGCATGGCTATAAATTATCAGATCTACAGTGTGTAAAATAATTCAGCTACAGTAATGGGACCATCATGATTTTTTATTATTGTCCATTCTGTAAATGCTGATTGGATAGCTAATAGGAATTAATATGTGTAATAAAATTGGTACACCTTTTCTGTATCTAGTACCCCCCTAGCCATAAAACTTCAGTATCAAGAATAGAGGGCGACAATCTGAAGCTTACAATTTTCCCTGATTTGTGAAAACTTGGCAAAAGGAAAATCAGAAGATAATGTTCCTGCACATGCTACACAATTTATCTGTGAAATGTATGAGTAGATAATGATTTCTTATGTCAGAAGTAATTTAGTGTAACAACAGAAACAGAATGGCAAATCATAGTCAGCTGTTCCTAAAATTTTTACCTCTGAATAAGCAAAATACTGCAATAGTCCAAAAAAAGAAGAGTCCATCCAGTGGAGGAAAGCCAATTGGTTTTCAATATCTTAAGTTCTTAAAAGATCAAACTAAATGGTAATAGATATGATGATGTATCTATTCTGCTTGTGTAAGTCACAAATAACTGATTAACAAGCCCATCCTTTAAAGAAAACAGTTAAGCATTAAGATGTACTCCAGAATAAATATTCAGACATAAGACTAAAAAATAAACATGAATATTCGACTAATATTTAAATTGAGCTATCTTTTTGTGTCTAATGTTCCCAGTGTAACAGAAGAAAAATAAATAACAACAGTTCCAAATGAATGAAGATTTTTCACTAAACAATACATTGAGGTACTAAGCAATGCAACATGATCAAGGGCGAAGGCAGCGCCACAGAGCGCCAGTGTCAGCTTTCTAACGGTGTCATTAGCTTATAATTAGTTTCTGAATAGTGTTTTAAATGCGAAATTTGGAAAACCATCTGTGTCAGCTGGCACTGATGAGTACATTTAGCTTCGCCACTGAACATGATAAAAGTAGCCTTGGGGGTAATCAAAGGAGGTTGAAGGAAATGGTGCAGAGCCCAAAAAAACAAATATTTGACCCAAAAGTATATCAGATTCAAACATACCCCTGACATCCAGCTTAACAACATGGCAGTTGCAAGCAGAATACATCTTGAATTTAACGACAGTTTATTGAATTTAAAGAAAGTTATATATGAAAACAAACATTTAAAAAGCAATAACTGCACCTGTTGGTGAGCAGTGTGGCTAGCAAGTCTATCAGATACAATATCAACACAGCCCAGCTCCATAACAGTATGTTTGCTTCTTGCATGATGTGAACAAATAAGTGCTAGCAACCAAAGTGCAACACTTTCTTTCGTAACTTTTCCTAATTCAGGCATGCTCAAAACATCCTGCTCATAATTAGACAAACTTTTTTCTGTGTTAGGTTTCCAGACTTCAATGTCCAGTGATGTTGAAGATAAATGTTCCTTCAGCATGTCGATAAGTGCAGATATGAGGTCCTTCAGATGTTTTGATGATTCAAGGGCATCGATCGACTGTTCTCTGCTGTTCCTCATAACCGACATGAGGGTAACTGCACTGTTGATTCTTGTTTCTATGTCAGTTGACTCCATAACTCTACTAGCAAGAGAAGCAATGCATAGTTGAATTCCATTCAAATATTCACCGAGTAGAGATGGTTGGTCCTGACAGAGTCTAGCAAGAATTTGAATAGACTTATCTTGAATTGCTGGAAGCCCAACACTAACACAGAGGATTAAAGGTTCTAAGCTTTCTGGAATTTCAAGAAAGGCAGTACGTAGGGAGGGGCTAAAATATTCATCTTCCTTGGCTCTTGTCATCAATGCAAGTACATCCAGAGGATCTGAACTTGTGATGCTGTCCAAACTCATGCCAGATAGACACACCAGCAGTGCATGAATTATAAAACAGCACTGAGAGTAATCTGAAAAAACTTCATGGAGGGGATAGTGGTTGAGCAATTGACGAAGGGACCGTGAAGCACTAATCTTTCCTTCTAAACTTCCCTCCTTAAGCACTCTAGTCAAAGCCAAGACAATATTGTCATCTAGCGCTTCTTTTGCAATATGTGCATCTGATAGGAGATTTGCCAATGCAGCAAATGCAGTTTCAGCAACATCAATAGAGGATGTCTTTGCCATCTCTATAAGAGGCCGCACGTCATCTTCAGTTAGGCATGACATCTTGTTCTTTGACATGGCATTAGCCGAACATGACAGTGCTCCTAAAGCTCGGGCCGACTGTGTTGCAATAACTTGGTTTCCACTAGTCAGAAGCTTCATGCATGGCTGAACTATTTCATCAGTTGCCAAAATTTCACAAATATCCTGACGAATAGTTAAAACATCAGCTAATACAGTTGCAGCAATCTCTTGTGCTCCTTCATTTGATGATTCAAGAACAAGAACAAGTGACCTAAGGCCTTTATTTGCTGGAGCTCCATTCTGGACTAGATCTCTCTGAGAAGCCATCATGAGAATGTGCCCAAGAACTGTAATGACATGGGCCTTTGAGCTGAGTGAATCACTGAGCAGTAGTGCTAGCAACTGATTGATTGAAGCAGAATCAGCAGACCGTATCAGCTTCTTGAGTGCTTTAGCAGATGCTTCTTGTCCAAAAGGGCTCCCACTCTTTAGAAGCCAAATCAGTGCCATAACAGCCCCAGCACTCTCAATACATGCCCTGATATCATCACTGTCAGAGCACATGTTCCACATGATATGAGCTGCATCCTCCTTTGCTTTTTGAGATCCTGTTTCCAATAGCTGGACAAGTGGAGGGATACCTCCAGCAGCTGTTATTGCCCACTTACTGTCATCTATTTCATCACTCAAGATAGCCAGCAATGAAACTGTGTATTCTTGCTGCTGCTCACTGGAAAGCCCAAGCAATGATATTAGCAGTTGAACCCCTTCTCTCTTTCCAACAGCCTCCCATATTCCAAGACCATCACAGCACAAGCCAATTAAGGCTCGAACAAGATGTTCCTGAACATCAGCTGAAGCCATAGTGATCAATCCAACAAGAACCTTCTTAGAATTTGAGTGATCAAGCCTCTCAGAGAGTCGAGCATTCCCATACAGACTTGCTAAAGTCTCAAGAATAAGATCAAGCTTATTCTTATGAGATTTTAGGAGCACAACCAAAACATTTTCTATCTCAACTGGATCAAAGGATTTACCATCCGTGCCATCAAAAACCATCAAAGCATATGCAAGTGCTCCAAGAGTGTCAGAAAGGGGAACAGGCGGGCGGGATGCTTGGCACAGTTCACCAAGGTAAAGCAACAGAGAAGTTGTTCCACCACAAATGTTTGACAAAGCACGGACAGCATGGCTTTGTAGGGAATGGCATGTAAGACCCTGCATGCATTCTTTTGAGGGGGATACAACAGATCCAATCAAAACAGGAAGGCCGCCTGCATCCACCACAGCTTTCTTTGCAATACTAGACTTGAAAGTTAGAGCCTCCAAAGCATCAGCAGCACTTTCACGAACAGAAATGACATTATCCCTATTTAAAAGGTGAAGGATGGCCTTAATAGCCCCAGCATCTATAATTTTTGGAATGCTATCGCTAAAAGCAGAGATAAACCGTGCCAATAGGGAGGCAGCATTTGACTGTGAAGCAGGATTCTTAGATGAAAGAAGACCAGTAATAATTTCAACACCACCAGCTTCAAGTGTGGCCTTCCAATAACCATCTTTGTCCCCGCAGAGATTCCTTAAAGCCCCCGTAAAATAGCCCTCAACCACTTTATCCTGGCGTGACCTAGGGTTGAGCAAGTCCCACAGAGTCGGCACAACACCTTCAGTCACAAATATTTTGTGGCCTATGTGATCATCTGAAAGTCCACCAGAAGACACTTCGAATATAGTTTCAGCAGCAGCCTTTTTCGCTTCAGCTGATTCAGACTTCAAAAGAGAGAGTAAAGGTGGAATACAACCTCCTAAGAGAACCCTCACGCGCAGGTCCTCTTCCTTACAGAGTGCACTTAGTAGTGCTGCAGCATTTATTTTTGCTGTAGTTGTCCCAATTCTAAGGGTAGATATAAGGAGTGGCATTGCCTGAGCATGGCTACCTATTAAAATCCTTGCCTCCTTTTTAGCTTTTGCCAGTTCAAGTATCTTTCTCGTTGTTACTTCTTTCTCAGATGGAGATATCATGCTAACATGGAGCTCTTCTAACAATCTTGCAACAGTGGACATTGCACTCTCAGGGTCATCGACATCTGCAAAGTCACTTTTTCCCCTGTAAAACAGTAAACAAATAATAAGTTAAATAGAACAAGGATTTTACTGTCCGCTGCTTATTATACCCCAAACAAAGGAGGATTATCATAAAACCAAAAATAATAATAAATGATGAGACCAGAATAAATTGTTAATTTTGCAAGGCAAAAGAATGAACAAATTCTATGAGCAAGTCCAGGACTGCGGATGCCTTTTCTTTTTTGCAGATTAGAAGTTTAGATTAACATTTGGACATAATAAATAAACAAGAGGAACAAATTGAGGCATGCCATACCTTGATATAGAAGATGATGTTGATGGTGAGGGTGAAGTACGTTCCCGAGAACCCTGGGGTTCTGACGAGTTGGAATTTGCCATGATTAAATAGATAACAACTTTACACCTCAATTTTTATATGTCCACCTACAAGATAAAATTGAAATTAATTAGCAGAATAAATGGTGGTGCCAGCCGTTGTCTTTATTTTTCTGCTTTAATGTACCATAATATTAAACGCAACAGGGAAAGAAGCAAAAGGAAAACAGAAACAAAGGTTTATATATAAGATATAAATACCTGTGGCAGTATAAAAACACTAATGCAGCAAATAAAAGATGAATCATATATAACAAAAGAAAAGTGAACCCACGTCTTAAACATATTGATAGGATATTAAAAAAATAAAGATTGAGAAAACTAGCTCTCTAATGTTTCAAGACAATAATTCCTTCCTAAATCTCTACAGGCTGTCAGTCTCATCTAAGAAGCATTATTCTGTTCAAAGTAATACTTAATAAAAAAAAGTTCTTGTCTCAAATCGTCGTTAGAATTCACAAAATATGGTAAAACCAAGTAAACTAAACTTTGACATATTGCAGCCTCATCTGAAAAAGGCTTCAGTTGTCCCCATAAGAACCATTTGGGAAGTAATCTATGGCAGCGACCTCAAATTCATGATCCTAGAAGCTTGACACTAAACGCCACAGCATCCAGCACACATTGTTTGATTCTGTTCGTGGGCTACTGTTATTACTTTACTGTAACCAATAAGAGTTCCACTTAGATCAGAGCACCGACACCCGACCCCTTAACAAAACCAAAAAGTAACGGAGTGGCAACAGAATCACATCCTGCAGAATTATGGCCTTCCCTTCCGGAACTCCCCACCACCTGGTCCTCACCGGATTCCCGTCCCCCGACCGCGAACAGAGCAACGCAAGAGCCAAGGGACGCCTACCGAACCCATAAGGATCATACATTCACAACGAGCAGAGCAAAACACGCCGCCTTCCTCCACATTGCCTCGCCAGCAGACGACAGAAGGGCGAGATCTCGGCCTCCGAGCCCGCACTCCGCTCTAAATGCAAACGAAACCCCCCGTAGCTCCGCGCGAGCTGCCCGAAATTGGGCGTGGCGGCCCCGCCCAGAGCGAGATCGGCGGACTGGGGATTCGAGAGGGAGGCCGGGACTCACCTGAGACAGACGGCGGCGAGTGGCGGTGGAGACGGCGGCGGTTGGTCTCGCTCCAATCACACTCGCCCACTGCCGCGCTGCGGCGCAGTGTGGGGGTGCGTGCGTCCGTTACTGAGGGAGAGATGTCAGAGCTTGAGTGGGGACGAGAGGGAACAAAAAGTTCAGTTTTGCGGGTCGCTCCTGTCGTTGTCGAGTTATTCGAGAAATGGACATTCACCTGGGTGTTAAATGTGAAATTGACTCGTTTCCCTTGCATGAGACGTGCGTGAGTGGTACTGCAACTTTGGATATTCACTGGGTGTTAAATGCGAAATTGACTCGTTTCCCCTTTGTACAGTGGACAATTTCATGAGGCGCGCGGGAGTGGTACTGCAACTTTCTTTATGGAAGTCAGCTAGACAGGCAAGACTCAAGTGATAGCGTCTCGAACATATTCATATGACATTGAAGCTTACTACGTACTAGCTTAGGTAGACAATTGAATATCCTCAAGTGGTATACTGTCAACATATTTGTAGTACTCCCTATTTTAGATTAAGAGTTCCAGATCTGGATAATGATGCCATTTCGAGTATCATCTTCAATGGGGCTCATTTGGAATGTTGAAATTTTTTCTATTTTTATGTTTTATTCTATGAAATTTCAGTGTGATTCATGTGTTGATCTTACATTATAAAGGAGTCTTTAAAGAATTATGCAACAAGGATATAACTACTCTTGATGATGCCCCGATGCATCTGATAATATTTTGCTATGCTACCAGTAAGGAGAAAATGGTAAACATGACGACAACTTAATTTAGGAAATGTCCCCTAACACCAATGATAATTTGTTTCCCCTTTGAAGTTAGTAGCTTTTTAATTGCTCAGCAAAGTTATACTGAAAATGTGGATGCACCCTGTTATTAACATGCACGTTTGTTACTACTCTCTCCGTCCTATATTGCTTATCGTCATATAGTTTTCAAGTTTTTTAATTACTTGTCATGCTTGCTTCTCAGTACGCTATATTACTAAAACATATTTCTATATTTTCTTCTCATTTACGTCGTCTCACTTTTTCTACCCATTTTAATTCACGTGAAGTCATAAAACGATAAGTAAATTAGGACGAATAGGAGGTCATAGTATATGTCTATGAGTAAGAAAAGCATTGAAGATGAAATATCTAGCATCGAGCATAAATAATTCTGGATCAAACCCCCAACAACAAATCAATTCGAGGAAGTGAAATTCTTGCGGATGGAAGCGACAAACCGTTGGTTGGTAAGGCTATTTCGTGCGATAAGCACCTGTTTGCTGTTAACCACGAAGAATATATCAGCATAACGTAGGGACCAATGTGTAAACTGCCGCTTCAGTCTCGAGCTGTCGAGCAGTAGCAGCAGCGAGGAAGTCTCTCCGTACTCTGGCCCTCCTGGCGACCAACGGCCCGGGACTGGTACTCGGCGCAACGTCTTCCCTCGGCACTGGTCACCAACTGACATTTGGGACCGTCTGCGGTGCTCTGCGTGGGGACCGAATGTCAGCGCATCATGAAAGAAATTCAATGGTAGGAGTAGCCGTTTGCTTCGCTTAATGGCTTTCGCAGCATCATCGCAGTGTCAGGCATGTGCGGTCGTGCGTATGAAGAATGTCGGGTTTCTTTCCCTCACGTGCTCGTAAAAGCATGTGCTCTCCGTTTGCCTTCGCCTTTGTGACAAGCTGTAGCTTGGCTTGGGTAGAGCTGGCCTGTAGACTGTCCTCTCTTTATTTTTAATTGATGTTATTATTAATTTTTAAATTTAATTTTTATTATTTATTTTATTTAAAAATTTTGTTTAAATATATAAAATTTTAAATTATGATTAAAATAACTCTAATGATAAAATAAATTATAATAAAATATATAAAAATTACCAATTTTTTTTAATAAAACAAGTAATCAAAGTTAAATTTAAAAATTAATGACGACATCAATTAGAGAGATAGTAGTATCCATTTGTTGAATTATTAGCTATACTTCCTGTTTAAAAATGTTTCACATAATTGACTTTTAATATTAGTATTGACCATTCACTTTATTAAAAAAATATAACTACTATTATATTTAGATATTTTTTGAATAAAATGATTGATCAAAGGTGACGCTTTCACAGCGTAAGCTGTTTTGAAAACTTCAGTGCAATAGGAGGAATATCATGTCACTGTCGTCCAGCAACATGATGGACATCAAATATGGGCTCATCTAATCAGAAATGAAAAGGGAACCTGATAAATAACATATACGACGAAGACAAAGATAGTAGGAGTATAAATGAATTACAATGATGTATTGATAAATGATATAAAGCTACATGTCGTGGAGCTATCTGAATGAACTTTTTTTTTTAGGTTGAATTTAATACATGTCATTACAATTTTGTAAACTTTAAAATATATCATTCATGTGTCTGACAGATGAGACCCTGCAAGTGAATGACACGTGAACCCGAATAGCATATTTCAAATTTCATAAAATTGTAATGGCATGTATCAAATTAATCCTTTTTTTTATGAATCTTTACTGCTGCCTATCATGCACTTGAGTTGTTTCCAGAAGATGATCTGAGCAACTGATGGTGATTCGGTGTAACTGAATTGGGCATGCCAGATATGTGTGTTGTTTGTGCCGATGGTTGAGTCTGGATGGCTGAGAGGGGCAGGCGAGGGCCGAACGAGAGCATTTGCTGCCGCTGATGCAAGGACGGCATTTGTGGATGCCCCTGACCCTGCAAGTATGGATGCCCTTGACCCTGCATGTTTTTGGTGTATGAGGCTGGCATGCTGGCCTGAGGCATGGAGCCTGGCACAGCCATGGGTCTAGGGTTCATACTTGCTGGATTGAATAGGTAGGATGGCATGGTGCTTCCAGGCAGACTGGTTCCAGTGGCACCTGACAGGACTGATCTCATCTGGGCACGATCAGCTGAAATCCTCTGCCTCGCCCTCTCAACCTGCTCACATTCCTTCAAAAGCAACGTCTCAACTTCTGCAAACTGCTTCAACTTCAACTCCAACCTCTTTAACTGCAAAGTTGAGTGGTGTTGGAACAGTATCAATAGCAATAAAGAAACAACCTCATGAAAAGCTTACACTATCTATATGCAAATCCCCAAAATGGCAATAGAAATCTTATAAAGTATAGCACATTCACAAAACTCTAGATCTGCTAGGATCAAGCAATTGATGCTTCAATAACAATTAGTAAACCTTATTTTTCCTCCTGTATTCAATGCATCAACAATTTTTAATATTCATGGTCATGACCGGTCACCAGACTCTGTGCCATATGCTAACCATGTAAAAATGCATTTTTTTTTTTCAGACAGGAAGTAACAATATTTTAGATTAGTAGAAATCTACAAATCGACATATAGCTAAAATCAAAACAAAATGGGAACATGTTCATGCAGATTAGATGGCAAGGAGGACCTGATGGTTGATTACGGTAGCAGCTAGCCTTTGGACTTCACGTTCTTCTTGATCCGCAAAGAGTTTCGATTTCATTGCTGCTGCTGACAGACCACACATGGCAGCATGTTTCACATTTTCTGGAGTAAAGGATGATGGTGCACCTGTAAGGGGTGATTCATTTCACATTAATATATTGAACATGTGGAGTTTCATAGTAAGGTAGACTGCAACAGGAATAAAAGAAAAGCAGTCACCATTCTGGTTGAGAAAGTTTGGATTTGCACCATTGAGCCTACCATCAGCATTCATGCCTTCCAAACTCGACCTTCAATATTTATCAAGAGATAAGTCAAGAGCTTAGCTCTAGAAGGATAAGGCCAAAGGAATAAGAAAAAAAAGAAAAGATTCACCTAGAAACCAAGGTTCAAAAGTTGCTATCATGCATATGGTTTACATAGAAGACAGAAGTGATAAGGAGCAATTATTTGCTCATATATCTAAGTTCAAACTTTCAGTAAAAAAAAAAATCTAACCTGGAATCATCGTCTCTGGTCAAAAAAGATAATGCTGCATGTGCACATGATGCTGCAACTCTTGGCCCTATTGCAGAGGCCAAAAATGCAACCTACACAACATTTCTGAAAAGTAAGACTAGATATATAAATATATATGGAAAGAAAAGAAGCCTCATGACAAAAGAAATAACGCAGATTGTAGTGCTCCTCTTAAAGTGGTAGGGTATTTCTAGGAAACTTCTTTAGGTAAAGGCATAGTGCCAAGAATTTTAGAATCAAAACTAAATGACAAGAGATCGGACTTCAATAGAATTACTGTACGGAAGCAAAAAAAAAAATTAACTTACACAGCAGAAATGCATTTTATTCCATGTACCATTTTAACGTTTTGCTCCCACTATTTTCTGGTGTTAAAGAGATGCCTAGCAATACTAACGCATAAAGGAAACTATGACTTTGCCAAAACCACATAATGTCAACTTCAGATAGAAGTTCAGCCAACCATAGGTTCTACTGTCTAGCAGATATGATCGGAAGGTCTTCCTCTTCTCAGTGAGATATATGGTGTTCAGTTCTCTGAAAAATAGTGGAGGTTACTTACCAGCGACATCACAGGATTAGAAGAGCTAATGAATGGAAGCTGATTCCCATGTTGAATGCTTTGAGGTAAATTCCCTAAGTGAACACAAGAATCAAGATTTAAAATGGAAGGAACCAACATCATTTACAACAAAGGGAATTGGCAAAAAAAAAATACAAAATGATTCAGCTAACAGAGAAAACTAATTATATAAAACACCTGAAGTGCTTCCATTGGTATCTGAATGTGGATAACCATTGCTATGTGCTCTAAGTGGCACAGATGCATTAGGTACCTCAACATTCTCTAACAAGCCATCCTCCACTGGAAGCCGAATAAAATGGTAAATACATTGTGCCTTTGACTTTGTTCCAACGTGCCCTGCAATGTCATCCCAATTGTCATTGTACTTCTCAATGCCTTCCAACAGCAATAATATTTCTTCATCAGTCCATTTATCACAATCTGATCCATCTTTCTCCCCATCCACTCTCTGGAAATCTAAGCTAGAATGACCAGTAATATATTTTGCATCATGGAAGCAATCAGAGCACAGAGCAATATCTACCTGCCGAAAAAAGTCAGAACACTTGCTATTATTAACTTTTTAATCCCCAAAGTAAAAAACAAAGGATTGTCTCAAAAAAAAAGTAAAAACGAAGGATTCCAAGTAACAAAATGAAAAATTGCAATGCGATGCTGGCAACTCAAAAGAAGCGCACCTCCTTTTGTGATTGGTAATGCAAACTTGTCAAAGGCTCTAAGCAGTAACTGCAAGAGCTTTCTGACAATCGTTCCCTAATTTTTCCATCCAAGTCTGCAAATGCAGCGTCTAAATCCACCACTTCAGAATTCAACAAAGATGGCGCCATTGAAGAAATGTCCTCCATTTGGAGACTGCATTTTGGCCGATCAAACAAAATTAGGCCATCGATTGATTTCAGTGGTGCCGTAAGCAGCTGTAACTCTCCTGATGCTTCCTCCCTTAGAAGAGGTGTTGACATCCTCATGCCACGGTGCACTGACCCAGCCGCAAAGTAATTGATGATCCCCCAATTGTCCAAGAACCTAACAATTCTACTAAGATCATACAGTTCGCCTGTGCTTCCGACAAGAACCTGACACTCAGCAAAAGCAAGCCTCTTTCCTGGGTTTTCTAAGTATTTCGCTATAACTTTATTCCTCAACAAGACGTACTTCTCTGGGGTGTGTCCTGGAGATTTCCCTGTAAAGAAGTGTGGAACTACCTGCCTTTCCAGCCTATGCACTGTCCCTGGGGTGAACCAATCTACATAGCATAAACCAATTCGTTACAAGTACTTCAACTAAAACAATGTTTCATGGTATAGCACAGTGACCCATGTTTACTTCACAAGAGCTAACCTGAGTGCTTGGGCACGACATGGAGGCGACCCTCAAACTGCTTAGGGACGCCGCGGCCCTCCATCAAGGGAGGCGGCGTGCAGACGTACAAGGACGGCTTTTCAGGATCCGTGGTGAGAGAGGGGTGGTCTGGGAACACCACAGACAGCACCTGCAGCTGCCCGTGAGAGATGTTCTCTACCGCCGGCGCCACCGAAGTGGCGGAGCCGTCGCCGGAATGAGCAGATCGCTCGGCGTCGAGCAGGGCCAGGACGGACGGGTGCGGCCGGTTAACCACGCGGCGTTTGGCGGAGGGAAAGACCGAGACGACCTCGACCGAGGACAGCACTTCGGCCTCACGGAGGTCGAGCGCCGGGTCCTCGGACCCCCTGGTGCCTGCTGGGGCGGCGGCGGCGTCGTTGGCGCCGTCGCCCGGGGCGGCTGTCGCATCTTCGTCGTAATCCGACCCATCGGAGTGGTCGTCCACCGCGGCCGAAGCCGACGGCTTCGACGGGGACGCGTCGGGATTCCGCTTCCGCTTGCGCCACTTGAGGCGCGAATCTAAGAGTTAGGGTTGGGAAGCTTGCCAAGATTAGTAGCGCGTTCGAGAATTACGGGACGGAGATAGGTACGGACACACAAACCTGACGCCTTCGAGGCCTTGCGCGGCATCGTCGGCTGAGGGCGGCGGAGCACGACGGCGGCGAGGGGCGCGCGGAACAGGCCGACGGGGAAGTAAGGGAAACACGTGAGAGGGAGGCTGTGGCCTGCAGGGGAGCCTGTTGAAGGAAAGAGGACAATTAGTATTAAAAAGTAATTTAGCCAAATGTAATATGATAATAATAATAATAATAACTAACATCGATAATTTAGAATTAGGGGCCAGTTAGTATTAAAGTATGTAATATAATATAGCAATGATTTATTTTAAAAATTTAGATGTATACTTTTGATTTTTTAGACCGTTAACAACGTTTAAAAAAGTGGTCGACTAGGCTGCTTAAGCTGCCCCTCTTAGCTTTGGACTAAGCTTCTAATTAAATGCTCTTCTATTTTTAAATAAGTATATGGTCACATAATATTTTTCTTATTTTCTCTACATTTTTATATTTAATAGTAAAAAATATAAACACTTGGATAATCTTAGACGTCGCTCCAACAGTGACTTAAATAAAATATCTAAATACTATAATTTAGGTATTAAAGAGTAAAAATAATACTTCAATAAATACCTATATAAAATACTTAAATTTAAGTATCCATATTTTTTCTCCCTCGACGATCCACATTTAGCTATACCCCTTTGGTTGACCTATCCGTCCCTCGTGCGTGCAGGTCGGGCGCGCAGCGGTGCAGGTCGATCGATCTGCCTCAGCTCCTGCGTGCAGGCCGATCTGCCGCTTGCTGCTCCCGCGTGTATTGGGAGTCAACGATCACATGTACGTGTGCTGGGCAGAACTATGGCATCGCAACCATCGCATGGGACGAATAAACTCCGCGGAGAACGACGGAATACGAGCTGCAAACCGTTTTGGTTTCGTGGTTTTCGAATTTTCAATATTTTTTAAATTTATTAAACCAAAAAGCAGTCAATCATGAAACCGAGTCAGACTGATTTTATTGAAAATCATAAAAATCGATTGACTTTCACTGGTTTTGAAAACCTTAAATACGAGTAGCTATTTGTGACGTCAGAGTACATGGCGATCATACTATTTAAACCTATTAAGGTCTTATTTTTTTTATTTTTTATATTTTTTCTGTTAAATTGAACTGATTCCTGTGAAATTCTTTTACAATTCCTGTGAAAATCTTGCGTTCCAAAAAGCCCTAAACCTAGATTAGAAACGTGCCAAATTGTTTAACAGCCCATGGGCCACAATTAACTTATTTAAATTTTTTAGCTATCTAATTATGGGTATTGGTTGGAGTTGAATTCTTTTTGACTACTTATATGGATTTGGCTACTACCTAAATCTTTTTTAAAGACGTGTTTGGTATGGCTCCGCTCTGTCACAGAGTAACTCTGCTCTAAAACTCTTTAGTGGAGCCACTCTCATATGGAGTTGAAGTTATCTGTGGAGATGTTTGGCTAGATGGATGAATATAACTTCAAAAAATCGAGTTAATTGGGTTAACTACTGTTATTACCTTTAGTTAGTTGACTAATTTATTACGAATATAATAATTAATTTATTTCATTTCGTAATAGCCATGTGTACTAACGGTCAACGCCATACAAATTTTTTTTCATCAGAGCGTTGTTACCCAACCACTTACTTGCTTTATCCAGTTTTTAAAGCATCAAAGACTAACAATTTATTTCAGATAAATACACATGCCACCCTCTGTAGCCAAAACCAAAAACAAAACTTATGTATGCACATATTGATGCTTCCTCTTATACCTAGGTCCAAGTGATAGTCACTAATACCTAGGTATGTTTTAGTGGTAAAATTGATTAAAAATAGTGAAAGCAAGTTAAATACAGACAACAATAATTATATTTTAGGTGTAATTCAAGAAAAAATATGAAGTTTGGGAGGGTCAATGCTGTAGATGAATTGAAATAGGCGACCATAACACTATTGCTACTATGTAATATATTTCACAGGACTAAAATAATTTTCCGTGTCTCGAAGAAGTAAATATTTTTATTTCTTTATAGTATCTAACTCAGTTCCTTCAGGGCTCCTTTGAAACGCAGGATTTTCACAAGAATTGTATAGAAATTTTATAGAAATCAGTTCAATTTCACAGAAAAAATGTAGAAAATAGAAAAAATTCCTCCAATCTAAAAGTGGCCTCAAATTTATCTATGCTTGTTTTATATTGAAAGATAGAAATAAAATTTGTAATGCATAACGGTCATTGCACTGTGTTTTGTTGCACCAACCATGCTTGCAATAAATTTTAGATAGTCGTACATATATGTATGGGAAAATTATATTTTACTCGACTAAAAATTTGAAACATGATGGTACTTTCATAACAGCATTATTTCGCTGTAAATGGTCAATAAAAAGTTGTCATTATTTGTCTCTTTGCTGGTAATTTTGTTCAAATAGAAAACGACCACTATGCCAATGTTTCACATCTCGTAGTTATTGGCGAAGCTACCGGGTGAATTGAGTGACCCATCCTAACATTTATCCCTCTGGACCTTCCCTTGAGATGAACGCCACAAGCTCTCCGCGTTGCTGCCGCTGCTGCTGCACGCGAATCCCCTAGCATGGTAGCCAAAGTCATGGAGCAGCAACACCTCGCACTGTTCAGTTGCAGGACGCAAACATGAAATAGAAATTGCTTATAATTTATTTTAATGAATTATGTCCGTTAGAATTCGAAGCTGAGGTTCTGACTTTAATATTATATTGAGTCACATGTAAAAACTTATTGAATAAAAAACTTAAGCTGATAAGAAAAAATGGTGTGACAGACCGCCCCACGAGAGAGACAATCCGTCGACAGAGGATCTTACGGGTGTCACTCGGCGAAGCAAAAACTAACAGTACAACTCAAGCACGATAAAATACATTACAAACTGTTAATTAAGTTAATAATACATAATTTTTAAAAACGCATAAGCGATAACCTTATTTAAACTAGGGTATCTAAGAAAGCTATGCATAAAATGACATTGAGGTCATACGATGCATCTTCTAACAGTACATAACAACAGCACGGCGAGCAGGACTTTCGACAGACATAATCACCCTCGGGGTCGCTCCTACCAGTTGGTCCAGAGAGAGGAGAGAGAAACTACCTGCACACAAAACCATAGAGAGTCAAGCCCTGAACATTCACATGCTCAGCAAGTTTTACCCGTCAATATGGCCAACTATAACCGACTCCAAAGATATGATAAAGCTGACTCACATGAGAGGGCTATTTGTATAAAATATAACACTATTAGTAGGTCTTTACTTTCATCTTTTATCGGTAAGTTAAATTCTAAGAATATAAATTTAATTTGCACTATAAACTATATCATGCATGGTTACCAAGTAATTGCCTATAAACTAAGCAAACAATTTATATTATTAATTAAGTTTAGTTATTACTACGACGTAACTTACTGAACAAGCGATATTCATTACTGTGAAAGGTAGTGATTATAATCTATTTATACCAGCTAAGAAAACCTGAAATACACCATGCGATCACCACGCCGGGTGTATCCATGGTTAGATCTAAAGTTTTTCTCTACTTCCGCGCTGAAAGAGAGTATCGATTTCCTGGGTCCATGTCCCCAATATGTAATCGGTACAGTTTAAACTTGCTCAACAGGACCACACTCGAATCGGTCCTTAACCGATATAGACAAGACTACCGCACTCCGACTATGAATCCACACAGAAAACATGCATTCATGCCAAACTACTCCCTGCTTGATCTTAGGTTCATCATTCTATGAGATAAAGGTAACCAGGGTAACAACATATAGCTCACGAGTGATGTTTCTCATTCACTCGACTTCTACCGTTAATTATGACTTAGCCTAACTTTACGTCGAGTTACCTATACCAATATACACTCAATAGAGGTAAATAGCACTATCATGCATCCTAAAGTTCCAAACAACTCATACAACTTAATGCGCAGTACATTAACTATACAATATATAGTGATAAAATAAAAATATTTAAAATAAAGTTAATGCACTGAGACTTGCCTGGGCTGTAGCAATGTTAGCACAAACAAGAGAGAGAGATCTTCAGCAGCAACAAACAGTTCCTGAGTAACCAGATCCACCAGCTGGTCAAATAATATGCAGTCGATGATCAGTTATGCACATAATAGCATCCTAATGTTTTAATTTATCAACGCATATGACGATAAGTTCATATGTGATGATATGCTTATGAATGCATATGAAAAGGGTTTATATGCAAATGGTTCATGCACAATTGAGTTTGTTAACTTAAAGCGCTAACTACATTTATGTGACAAGGTTTTGATTTTTACCTAAAAGAAAGAGTTTTCTATAGTACTCTATTTGGTCATAATAGAGGAACTATTTCTAAATCTTGTTACTATAGTTCTTGAAGGCATAATTTACAAATTTAGTTACTTATAATATTAATAAGGTTATAAAGAAATTTTTGAACCAATTTTATAATTTATTGCAATACTATGAATTTCTAGTGAATTAAAAAGTACCTAGGTCTAATAAATCGTTTATAAATAATATATAAACAAATAAATTCTAATTAATTACAGGATGACTTATTTTATTTAGTAGAACTTAATCATACATTTTTCACATTTTTAATATGCATGAAAATGGATATATGAATTAATGCATGATGCACTCTATTTAATTAATGTAATTATTGAAAATGTAGAAAATGCACCTTTGATAGTTCTAGAGTATTCTACATGATGAGAGGATTCCAAGGATATATTAATTGTGATTTTTGGGGCCAGAATGAAGTTTCTACGAATTTTAGAAGTTTGAACCAATTTCTGGCAATTAAATAAATACCTTCATAAATTATAGAATTCCTCCAGCTTAAATGGGCTCACAGTGCTGGGCCGCACAGGGCTCGGCCCACTAGCAAAGGCCACACAGGGTGCTTGGACCAGAAGAAATTTTTGGCGCACAAAAGGGGCGCTGGGCCGCACAGGCCAGACGGGGCTTCGCCCCAGGTGCGGGACGCCAGGGCGGCTCTGCCCAGGCGGCGGCCATGGCGGCCGACGCACCTACGGGACTGGCATCTCCGGTGGCGGAGCTCAGGCAAGCCTAGGAAAAATGGTCGCTAGCCCGTGGGGAGCTCGGTGGAGGTGTCGCCGGAGGGTGCTGCTCACTGGAAAAGGCCGACAGCGCGCAGACGGCAGCGAGATGGCTTTTTAATTGTTGTCTAAATTCAACTTTTACTATTTGTTTTATTCAAAAAAATTTGATAAATTTTATATATTTTGATATAATTTGATTTATCATTAGAGTTATTTGAATCACAACTTAAAATTTTACACATTCGAGTAAATTTTTTGAATAAAACAAATGGTCAAAGTTGATCGTAAAAGTCAACGAAAACATCAATTTAAGAACAGAAGAAATATAAGAGTTGAGCACGAGCAGACACTTATTTACGTGAAAACATATGTTTTAGTAAAACATATGTTTTAATACTCTAAGGTCTACTTAGATCTAAATCATTCTTGTTCATATTAGTAGAGTACATAGGAATACTGCTGACTACTGATTAATCGGATAACATTTTATTCTACGCTGTTGAGCAACACTAACCAGTATACTTTCCAGTTCGCATGTAGGAGTAAACAGAATCAAGTTATGCATAACCAGTACACTGACTACTGATTCCAATACCGAAGCCAACTGCATAATTCAGAATCTGAAACAAAATCAAGTTATGCAGCGAAGCCGCGGCGAACGGATACTGCATCTTGATGATGGCATGTTGTCTTGTATTGCAGCGACTGCACCATAGATACCTCAAGTCTGTGAACGACTTGGTCACCGGCGCAATCCGCACCGTGATCCAGTAGGTCAGCAACTGGATGAAAATGAATATAGTCAGCAACACAATACGATTGCTTATGTTCGAGACGACCGTGATGGCGGTGTAGAACGCCAGCATCAGGCAGTTCAGTGACACCCAGATCCCGTGCAGCGCCATGGCGAAACTCTTCCACGAGCCGTTGGAGCGCGACGCTTTCCCAAAGACGAGCAGGATCACGGTGACCACGGATGTCGCCGCAGCGAAGATGATGAGGACCATGAAAATTGTGAAGGCCGGTTTGTCCTTGAGGTTCGCCGTGCCGTCGTCGCCGTAGCCACCGGGCACTTGGAACCCGGCGGTGGCGATGAGCACGGCTACCACCGCGAGGCTGTCGGACGTCTTCTCTATCCCCTGCCCTATGTCGCGGCCGCTCCATGGCTTCAGGTGGTCCTGCCTATGTAGCCGGGACTGTGCCCGGAAAGCGACGAGGATCAGCACCAGGTTTACCTGATTTTACGCAAAAGTTATCGGCAAGAAGATGATGGTCAGGAAATAGGAGTAAGTTTGTTCCAAGGAACACTCGACTTGAAAGATGTTGAATTCAATACAGCTACTGTACTAGTCATCAGTCACTGACCATCGTGAAGAAACTGGTCGATTTCTCGGCGAGGTCAAACGGCGTGTGTCCATCGACGTTCAGAACGTCGGCTCGCACCCTGCCCTTCCGCAGCAGGGTCTCCGCGCCGCGGGGCGCGCCCGCGGCCACGGCGAGGTGGAGCGGCGTGTTCCCGTCCCTGTCGCGCGCGTCCAGGAGTCCCCGCAGCGTGGGGTCTTTGACGGCGAGCGACACGACCGAGGCCCGCTTCTCCCTGGCCGCGGCGTGCAGGAACGTCGCGCCGCCGTCGTCCCGCAGCTCCCCCGCGTGGGGGCAGCTCCGCAGGAGCTCCCCCACGACGCGGTCGTGGCCCATCCTTGCAGCGACGTGGAGGGCCGAGAGGCCGCCAGCGTGGTCCTTCCTGTACGCCGTCCTCGGTGGCGCGGCGCGCAGGGTCGCGCGGACGACAGAGCGTTGGCCGTCGGACACCGCGAAGTGGAGCTGCGTGCTTCCGTCGCGGTCGGCTTCGCCGGCCTCCACTCCAGCAGCAGGTTAACCATTTCGGCCGACTGGAACACGGCGGCGTGCAGAGCGTTCTGCGCGCCCGTGCCGGCCGCGGACGCGTCCCGGCGCGTGGTGGCGATAGCTCTCACGGCCTGCACCGACCCGCTCATCGCCGCCAGGTACATCGGCGACACGCCGGCGGCGTTCAGTTCCGATGCCGTCGCCTCCGCTGAGACCAGCAGAGCCTCCACCGTGGCGCCGTGGCCGTGACTCGCGGCCTGGTGCAGCGCGGTGTCTCCGGCCTCGTTCTTGCACCCCACCACGCCCTCCTCCCCGCGCTCCTGGGGCCAGCCGGACAAGGAATTTCACGGCGTCGACGCGCCCCGCCCTCGCCGCGCGGTGGAGCGGCGTGTCCAGCGCCGAGTTCCGGCGCGAGAGGAGTCCTTTCTTCTCCCTGAACCTCAGACATATCTCCCGGATCAGCTCGTCGTGGCCGCGCTCCGCCGCCACGTGAAGAACCGTGTTCCCCTCCGCGGTCGCCTCGGGTACGTCGCACCGTCCATGTTGAACAACACCTGGAACGGGCGGTACAGGGTGCTATATGCTTCGTTGCAGAAGCTGCGCCATGACCTCCTGCACCCGCCCTTTGTGGGCGG
>BCLF01000031.1:1239879-1289365 GCA_001602275.1 Zoysia japonica | reverse complement strand
ATGACACCTGGTCCCTGGTTCCTCGGCCTTCTGGTGTCAACCTTGTCACAGGCAAGTGGGTCTTTCGTCACAAGCTCAAGTCAGATGGCACTCTTGACCGCTATAAGGCTCGGTGGGTCCTTCGTGGTTTCATGCAACGTCCTGGCATCGACTATGCTGAAACCTTCAGTCCTGTGGTCAAGCCAGCAACTGTTCGGGCTGTCCTTACTCTGGCACTCTCTCATTCCTGGCCTATTCATCAGCTTGATGTGAAGAATGCGTTCCTCCATGGCACCTTGAATGAGATCGTCTACTGTGCACAGCCGACTGGTTTTGCTGACTCCTCCAGACCCGACTTTGTCTGCCGCCTGAACAAATCCCTGTATGGATTGAAGCAAGCTCCCCGCGCCTGGCATCATCGGTTTGCCTCTCACCTTACCTCCATTGGTTTTGTTGAGGCGAAGTCTGATACATCTGTTTTCATCTATCGTCATGGCACCGATATGGCTATTCTGCTTCTTTATGTTGATGACATCGTTCTGATGGCCTCTTCTATGCGTCTCCTTCAGCGGATTATTGCAGCTCTCTGCCGGGAATTCTCTATGACGGATATGGGACCCATTCACCATTTTCTTGGAGTCAGCGTTCAGCGCCAACATGACAGTCTGTTCCTCTCACAGCGTCAGTATATGCTGGATATTCTGGACCGTGCTGGTATGCTCAACTGTAAGCCTTGCAGTACCCCTGTGGATACTCACGCCAAGCTGTCTGCCGATGGTGTCGCCGTGGCCGACTCCACTTCCTACCGCAGCATCGCTGGCGCCTTACAGTACCTCACCTTCACCCGTCCGGACATCGCCTACGCTGTTCAGCAGGTCTGCTTATATATGCATGATCCTCGGGAACCTCATCTTGGTGCAATGAAGCGGATTCTTCGCTATCTTCAGGGTACTTTGGACCTCGGTCTCCACCTTCACCGGACCACACCGGCTGATCTTATTGTCTACACGGATGCTGATTGGGCGGGATGTCTTGACACGCGCAAGTGCACCTCTGGCTATGCCGTGTTCCTCGGGGACAATCTCATCTCCTGGTCATCCAAGCGTCAGCCCACTGTGTCCAGGTCCAGTGCAGAGGCGGAGTATAGGGCAGTGGCGAATGGTGTTGCCGAAGCCTGCTGGTTGCGCCAACTTCTGCAGGAGCTCCTCCATCCTCTTCGCCACGCCACTGTGGTCTATTGTGATAATGTCAGTGCAGTCTACCTCTCCAGTAACCCAGTTCAGCATCAGCGAACAAAGCATGTCGAGATTGATCTACACTTCGTCAGAGAGCGAGTCGCCCTTGGTGAGGTCCGCGTCCTGCATGTTTCGACTACGTCCCAGTACGCCGACATCTTCACCAAAGGTTTGCCGACGTCCGTGTTCACAGAGTTTAGGTCCAGTCTTAATGTTTGCGGTGCTCCCAGTTAAGACTGTGGGGGAGTGTTAGACTAAGCAATGTGCGGTTGCATGTGTGTGTTGCGTGTGTGGCTGCATGTGTGCGAGGACGTATATATATATATGTACCAAATCAATCGAAGAAGGTATCGTGTATTCCTATATTTCACTCTTCAAGAACGCTATAAATAAATTGGTCATTTTTTCGTTTTATCGAGTGGTTTCATTGATTTCAAAATTTACAATTTTAAAACCCATCAGTCTCATTAGTTGACCCTCGGTTTTATCGATCTATCCATGGGTTCTACTGGTTTTCAAAATTTTAGATTTTTAAAATATTATTTTTGCATTTCAAAAAATAGCCAACTAAGTAAAACCAAACCAGTTTCACCAAAAACCAAAAAAATTAATCGATTTTCAACGGTTTTTGTAACCCTTACTACTAGTCAAAAGTGGTAATTTTCAGTGACGGCTGGCTGGCTGGCTGTCTGGTCCTTTGAGACTGTAACTTCTGTTGGTACATACGCCGTCGTTGCTGAACTTTCAGAGCTGGAAATATACAGAAGACGACGATGGACACGGTATTAGCTCCATCACCGTCTGTTCCAACAAAAGTATTAGCTCCAAGACGCGGAACTTTAATCACGGTGTGTATGTGAGCGATCAGTTCCCTCCAACCCTCGTCCGAGGACAGAGCGTTCGGTGTGCGTGTGTCAAGTACTACATTACTTGCAAGCCAGCAGTGCAGAGTTAAGATTTAGTGACGGGTATTCCAAAATTAAAAAAATTGTTGCATTAGAAAGTTGTGAACGTTCACCACAATATAAAATTAAAGTACTAATGGTTGACATGTGAGTTTGAATTAACTAAATAACAGAAGTTGCAAAATATGGTAAAAAAGTACAAATTTTGATCGGTTCTTAATGTTTTTATGGGCTTTGCAATAGGGTTGGATGTTTTATTGTGCTACGACATGAGAATGCACATACTTACTCATTTTTTTATTCTATATGAGCTGAGGATTCATGTGAATACCCACATACTCCATGATGGGAGCTCGCCCCATGCCAGCCAGTACGATTGTTGTGCGTTGCTTGGGATTTGTAAACTGTTTTGACCACAGGAGTGCAAGAATAATTTCATTGGAAATCATTCGATATCTCATGAAAAACATATGATTTAGGAAAAAATTCTCACAATCCAGTAGGCTTAATATATATATATAAAATGTTGAGCTAACTTTTCTAGATTGTTGAGATTGTTTGCAAAATTTTGAACAAGTCTTCTGTAGCGTTGAGAGCATAAAAAAGAACGAAAACCACAAAGCAATAAATGATTGCCCTCTACTCACTCCATTATTAAATTGTACTGTACTACTTTTAGGATGAAAGTTTTAGTTTTAAATTACTAAGAGTTGTTGTATCAACGACCAAGGTTTAAACAAATTTGACAATCCGAAACAGTTAAACCGGTCAATAAACCGGAGAAACTGAGTGGTAAACCAAAAAACCGATCAGACCGATTTTATTTCAAATTCAAAAATTCAAAATCTGAAAAACCGATCGGTAAAAAAAAAACCAAGCGATAAACCGAAAAACTAAGCAATTTTAGCTCCAAAATTTAATTTTCGTATTTGTCCCATTTTTAGGGTTTACCGACGCGGTTTTTTATGTTTTCATGAAAACCAATCAAACTGGTACCAACAAGAACAATTTCAAAAACTGAGAGGGAGTTCATGTTAGAAAAGAGCAAAACTTAAAAAAAAAAAGAAAAAGAAAAAGAAAAACCCTTACATGATGTACGTGGGCCGTGTCCAGCTTGTTATGGTCCAAAGTGGGCTGGCAGTTATAGCGGGCCTCTGCACGCGTTGTGGGCTGTCGAAGCCGGCCCAAACAGGTTGTGCCCGTGGTCCAAGGCTCGAAGCACGTCTGGTCGGGACGATTCCCGGCGAGGCGGCGACCACCGCCCGTCCACGGCCGCAGGACCTTTCCATTCCACCTAGCCTAGTAGTCTCTGCTCCGGTCTGGAACTGGAACTGGTTAGCAGGGAGGCAGAGGGAGAGCGGAGAGGCAGAGGGAGGGAGGGAGGGAGGGAAAGCGCGCAGCGCTCGAGCCATGGAGGCAAGCAGCAGCCGGAGCCGGAGTGGGAACGCTGCCCTGAAGCGCCACAGGGACGCCGGCTCCGGGTCGACGGCGCCGTCGCTCAACGACGATACCCTACGCTCCGTCTTCTCCCGCCTGGACGACCACTTCGACCTCGCCCGCTGCTCCGCAGTCTGCAGCTCATGGTCCGGCACTCCCCCTCCCTTGTTCCTCTTTAATTCTCTCCCCCTGTTTTATGCTTTCTTCTTATCCTTCTTCTTCTTCCTCCGAATTTGTTTCTGATTGTAGGTCATGGTTTGGGCTTGTTATTTTGTGTTTCTGTAATCATATTTTTTTGGTGGGTTTGGTCTAGTTGGAGCTCAGGATGAGCGTTAGGAATCAGCATCCGGTTCAGTTGGTTGTGTCTGTGCTAGTACTTCCTTTTTCCTAAGGAAAAACATTTACTTCCTCTGGTAATGATCGAGGACTGAAATTTCATCATGTAGTTTAGAAATATTAGATGCTAATCTCGCAAATGAAACTTTGATGAGGGGAGATCTGTCATAGTGGTTGAAGGACAGCTTCAAAAACATTAGGCGTCATGCTTAAATAGTAGGTCCTGCTAATCACCCTCTTGCGCTGCTTGGTAGATCCTGCTAGTTTTTTATTTGTGGACACTGAATTACTTATGGAATTGTCAAGACAGTGGATTGTTGATTTTATTCAATAACTGTGGGTGTGGTCTACAAATTTATTTGTGAATATTCGTCTGAACCATGTTAGGGGTCTAATATGTTGTGTATTTCCTCTTTGCACGACTGTGCTCAGTCTGCAACTCCTTTATGCTGATGTTGTTTTTGGTTCTAAGTACCTTTAGTTACACCACAATTTCCTGCAATTGATGATGTACTTCTGCTTCATGCATTTCTCCTGTCAATTTTTTTAAGATTATTCCTTGTGGAACGTCCTAAAATCTTATCCTATATGTTGATTAAAATGTGAACTGTGGTTTTCTCTTCGGTGTATAGGAATAGGATAATCGAAAAAACTGGTATCATGAGGGATCTATATTACAAGAAAAACCCGCACGCAAGAGGCTCAAGCTCTGACATTTCAATGAAAAGCTATTTTGAGGAGCTTGCAATGGATGAGCATGCATCATCTCTCTCTAGAGGATCTGCTGAAGTTTATCAGTGGGTTGGTCATCCTATGCGGTAAGTGCCCATGTTATGCATCCTATTATGCATGATGACCGGAGTTGTCATTTAACAAGTCATTGCCAAAGATCTTTTCTTTATTTTTTTTAATTTTACTTTGATAAATTATTGTGTTCTTGAGCTACCGTACATTGATTGTGTAGTGGTTCAGTGTTCATATTTGCTCTTTCAGTGTTTCATTTATTATTTCAGAGCTACCATGTGTCGTATGAAGAGTGGCTCAATCTTAACTGGAGTTGGAGATAAGGTGGGTGTTGAATCACATAATGTTATTTATATGTTTCTTCAAAATGAATTATCACAATTTAGTTTTGTTGGTTTGGCACATGGTGACAATGACGTGAATGTATGTCAATTTTTTTTTGCAATTTTTTTTTCTTTTGCAATATGGGTGTACAGATGATCTTATTGTTGAGAAAATAGTACTGCAGCGTAATGATGCAAAATGCTGTGAAGTAAGATAACTAGGTATCATAGTTGGCTTGCCTCTTTAATCTACAGTCCTATGTTCTAGATAGTGACCATGACTTGAGGTTGTTGTCATGCTATGATTGTTATTTTGTTTAGCTATTATCCCCAAATGTGCTCATAAAGAATAGTTTATACTTCATAGTTCTTTACATTTTTTTTTGTTGCCAGATTCTCCGACTTTGGTCTGCTGAAAGCTGCAAGTTCATGAATGAGTACAATGTTCCAAATGCTAAAACGTTGGTGGACTTTGATTTTGATGAAAATAAGGTACTAATGTCTTAGTGAGCTTATTGGGTACCACTTTATGTAGCTTTTGTTTCTGGCTGAAAGAAAACGCTTGAGTAAAACCATACAGAAAACAGGCAATATTCTTTCGTATCCATGTACGTATCTTGGTACCAGAATGCAGCCTAGAGGGAACTTTATTCGTTTTGATTTGACATAATAGTAATTCATTTTCGAGGAATCTTGATCACCTAGATATTGTGTCTAATAGTATATCCAAATTCAGATTTGGAAGCCTTCCTTAATATACACAAGTGAGCTGTCTTTAAACATACTTTACAAACTTGTAGGGTTAAAGATTGTTATGAAGTTCAGGATGTTGATTATATAATCTGAGTTCCTAGGTAGGGAAGTGGGGATAATTGTCATAAAGTAGAGATAGTTGTGGACTCATCAGAAATTGGGCACAGCTCTGTCGTAAAAAAAGTGAAAACAGCTTTATATGTATTGAAAAATGATTCTGATGCTCTCTGAAGATTGTAGGTTTGACTAGCTCCCAACTTTGCATATGGAGGCGAAGTGAACCAAGAAGTATATTTCAGTCTGGTGGAGCTTCATTGAATCGTGGGTTATGCATGAGGTGAAACTAGTGTTAATTGCTTGGCACAGCATGCCTCTGCTTTTCCAAACTAATTACATGCTGATGATTGGTTTTACCTCTTTTTGGCCTGTTCATGGGTGGTTTCAGCAAAATGGATCCAACAGGCTGCCTAAAGTTAGCCTATTCATGAACAATGCCCTACAATAGTATAATATTTGTGTTTATAAGTATTTATTTTTCTAATGCTCATTCTGCAGTTACGCTGATCCAGAGGTTGTAATTGGCTGTGAGGATGGTCGAGCCTTTGTATATGATATGTATAGCGGGAGTTGCTCAAGAATTTTTCGGTGAGTAGAAACAAACCAAGTAGCGTAGCATGTGAATAAGTTGCTTTTTCACCCTTTTAATTCCTTTGAAATTGTTGTCATTTATGTTTACAAGTACAAGCTCCACAACACTCCGTACAAACTATGCCTGATTATTGGAATGACTGAAAGATATAGCTGTATCATTTTGAAACTTTAAGATGCGAAACTTATTTACCATTAAAGAAGTGAAAAAGATAATTATTAGAGTGCTGGAAGCAAAAGGAGTGATCATAGGTTTACATAAAAAATGTTTTGAACCTCGACGTTAATTTATATGCCTGATTTGAAAAGGAAATTCGTATATTGTGGAATTAATGTTTGTTTAACATGTCCAATACAGGCTTCACTCTTCTCCCGTTACATGCTTGACAATAACAGATGAACTGATTGTCAGTGGTTCTACATTTGGAACTATAGCTATTGCAGATCAAACTTCAGGACAGAAGTTAGGTGTTCTGAAATCAGTTTTTGCACCTCTAGGTAAGCATTCAACTGATTGCAAATCGTACGCATGTCCAACCTTAACTTGTAGATGACTTATGAGGATGAGTAATGTCTAGATTTTTACGTTGATATAAGCAAGATTGAACTAATTGTACGCATGCCCAACCTTAGCTTGTAGACGACTGATGAGGATGAGTAACATCTAGATTTTTACGTTGATATAAGCAAGATTGAACTTTTATTAGAGGCAGAAAAACCTTAGCCCACACGGGAAAGACCTCCCTGGGTGCTGGTTTACGAGAGAGACGGGAATGAGATAATGTCCACCCCGTATGGAACAAATCTTTAGTCCAGCCCGTACAAGTGGATCAACCTTCCATTGGGCAGGAACAGAGGACCTTTTATTTTGTTGTTCAAACCAGGGTTTGAACCCTGGTTGGTAGTTTCTCAGCTTTACTTTTCTTTTTCCTTAACCATTAATAGGATGTCAAGATTTTCGATCAGACTTGCAATTTGTTCTGTTAAAGATGTTTTCATTTCTGAACAGTGTTTATGATGGAAAACCTAAAATTACCTTATACCATTTTGCTATTACCAGATAATATCAACGTCCTAAAACTAAAAAGAAAAAGAGGAAATAATTTGTGTACCTATATAAATATTCCTTTTTCTTCCGTCTGCTCTGTTCAATAATTTTTGGGGTAGGCTATAGATGAAACCCCAAGTTCAATAATTAACTAACAACTAGTATTTTTTTTATATAATTTCAGAAATAAGATGCTTGTCGTTCAGCACAAATTCGCAATTGATATTTGCTGGCTCATCTGCTGGTTATGTGCATTGCTGGGACTTACGGTCAGTTAGCAATTCAAAAGAGTTCTCAGTTTTTGCCAAATATCTGAAGCTGTCATCTGTAGAATTGCAAATCAATCAAAAGTTTCAACTAGTCCTGCAGGTGCCCCAAAAGAAAGGAATTGCATACATGTTTATTGAATCAAATATACATGTATAGACTATTGCAATAGTATGATTTTAATTACTATAGCAGAATGTAATAGACAGGAGTTAACTTGTACTCCTACATAACAGGCAATATACTTTGGAAAGTACATATTAGTTTGCAGTTGAACAATATACTGTATTTTTCTAGTTTGAATTCTGATTGCTTTAGAATGGTATGTTACGATGTTTCTGATTGTTAAGCATTAACACCATTGACTTGGATCATAACTGTGATATCATCATAATTGTTCCGTTATTCTCAACTGTTCTTGCTTAGGACTCTGAAGCCTCTCTGGGAAATGAGAGCCAGCCCAAATGTCATCTACAGCGCACATCACTTGCCAGGCGATACCACAACGCTGGCTGTTGGTGGTATTGACAGCGTGCTTCGATTGGTATGTCAAAGAACAGGTGATACCATTCAAAATCTGGTCGTGGATGCAGACCGCCCAGCAGAATCCACTTCCAGATGTAGGCAACAAATCGAGAAGAGGGGTGTTCAAAAGGTCGAGCCAGATGCCCGGCTGGACGACATCCCTAGACGCTTGCGACCTCAGATCACCAGCCTGTCGGTTGGCATGAAAAAAATTGTGACCACTCATGGTGAAAACTATATCAGGGTATGGAAGTTTCGCCCGGGAAGTTTGTAGAAAGGTTCCTTGCTAGGCTAGTATGCCCAGTGTCTGATAAAAACAAGAGGTCGTGGAGTTCGTCTGGTGTCTGGATTTGTGGCAAACTTCTGTCCATCAGGACACTGGGACATTGTTCTTCCAGTGTCTAGGTAGTACACGAGGACGCTTTGGACTAGTGATACTACCTAGTTGTTGCTCTTTTGTTTAAGAGTGAAATGCATCCGGTGTCTTTTTAACTATTTGTGAATGGTCACTTAAGTCCGTTAACTTTCAAAGTGATCAAATAGGTTTCGGATCTATCTAAATGGTGCATCTTCAGGTCCAGACCGCATTGTCAGTCGTATAAATCTAACGTGGCACTGCCACGTGGATGGTGACACACGTGGCGCTGTCACCGTGGAATTGAGATGAGTGTGAAATACATGAGTGGCTTTAACTATAATACTCTTCTCATATGGGTCTTTAAAATCTAGTTTTGCATTTATGGTATCTTAAGCTATTTTTTCTTTTTATCTAGGTCCCTAAATTTTAATTTTCTTATTTTTGCCTCCTTAAATAATTTTTACCTTCTGATCTAGGTCTCCAAACAGTTGTTTTGTATTTTCGGCTCCCTAATATGGTTAACGTTATTTTTTTCATTCATCTTACTCAAAAATTAAATTAAATATGTAAAATTATAAGTCATTTTTAAGCACTTTTAATGATTCAGGGCAATAGTTCAGGTCACCCATGCATTTCACTCTCATGCCAACTAGTACCACCTACATCATCCACGGTGGCAGCGTCACATGTGTCACCATTCACGTGGCAGAGGCACGTCAAATTTATACAGATGACGATGCAGTTTAAACATGAATATGCACTATTTAGATATATTCAAGATCCATTTGATCACTTTGAAAGTTAAAGGACCTAAGTGACCATACACGCGAATGCATTTCACTCTTTGTTTAACAAAGCGAGAAGGAATTGAACATGTGCCATTAGGCATAAGCTTATACTTTGCCTTATGAAGAATTGATACAAAAAAACAGAGAACTATGTGACTTGAAATGGGATTACCTTTTATATATATGGAAAGCTTAATTGATATACATGAACGATCCTTCAACATAAGAATCAGCTTGACAAAAGGGAGGGGAGAAAATGCAACAACTCGAGATGATGTATACATATATATACCAAAGCTTACAATCTCCACACATCAAATTTATTCGTCGTAAGTATTGCCACATTAATAAAGTCTAATTAGGGTCTACAGAGGGATCTGCTTCACATAAAGATCCTCAAGGGTCTCCCGGATTCGTTTGCTGAACGTTAACGAGTCACTTCTTTCATTGTAAAAGAGGCAAATGGCGCGCAGTATTTTGATAGCAATCTGGACCATAGGGAGTAAAGCGTGGCGCTCTAAACGAGCCTGGTTAACAGTTTTCCATTCATGTTCAACAAGAGATTCAAGCCTGGCGAAGGCGACATCGCTTGTCACCTTGTGGTCGTTCATGTAGCACTCCACAGAGCTGGGCATATCAGCCCTGTTCGTCCCACGCTGTATGTTCACCCCACCCCATGCAAAGGCTCATTACAAAGAATTATATTATTTACAAAATTAGTCACATGTAAATATATATAATCCAATATATATCAAGTTTAACCATACCTTAAATGCAGCAATGTCATTCATGAAACGTCCGATCTTTGCAGTTGCTGTGACAACGTAGACATCGTCGATGCTGCCGAGCACCCACTCGAATGATTCCCTTGTCACCGCGTCACCTCTTCCCAGCGTCATAGCCGCAAATAGAAATTTCGCGGCTGATGTCCCGATCGACAAAGAGACCTGTTCTTTAAAGCTTGGCATGTGATTCTCGTGGAACCATTCGGCTCCCTGGTGATAAAAGCCGGAAAGCTTCTGCAACTGCACACGAGTAGATGATACGTAAGTGAAACATTAGCAATGTATGTATAGCCATCATTGTGTCTTCGTTTCTCATTCCTATGGCTGCGGCTGCAGCTGCGAACCGTGCGCTTCTGTAAGGGGAGCCGCAGCCACAACAGTATAATTATTGTTCTATATTTACAACATAATAGTGTGTAGATCCACAATATAGTGTATAGTTCTGGACATACCTCTTTCCTTGGGCAAATGACCCTGTACTTCTCATTGTTTGGCATCTCATTCTCAATCTCTGTAAAGGTGTGCAGAAGTCTGCAATAGTACTTTCTCAAGTACTCTGGTAGAAGACAAACAGCATTCTCATCCCACCTGTATGCATAGTAAACCAATTGTTTGCATGAGTATTTTTCAAGCTACCATTAATAGGACTGTAATCTGCCTATATTAACAATAGCTACTATACACCATTATTTTCTCCATGACTTCAATAGTAACTTACCTTTGTATGGCTGCATTAAGCTTCCTACAGTCATCTATGGTTGCATGAGCATCGTATGTGTCATCTAGGATCGTAAGTAGTATAAGTAGCTTGGAGAAGGTCATTCTCGTGAGCGCAAAGCCTTCCTCGCTCACATATATGCAGGCCCAGGTGTACAACTCAACCACACGGTCACGAAAATAGCTTAGCCCTATAAAGGCATGCAGATCCTTGCACCACCTGAAAAGAGTTTTTAAAGTACTTATATTTTAGATACACGCCTTAATGAAAGAGATTTTACGGACAACAATTTTGACGATAATTCATCAATTCATCTGTCAATTGATGGTGCAACATGCATATATATATATATATATATTCTAATCTACTATATATATAAAAGTGCTACCCACTAAGGTACTCTTTAATTCTCATGAAGCCACATCACTCTTTTCATTTGGATAATTAATATTAGATCTGTAAAGACTTTACATCTGAATCGTCGTTCTATTCATCTTCCCCCACCCATCTGCTTTTAACCCCACGTCTCCTATCCTCCCCGTACCCCTTGCCCATTGCCCTTCACCATCTATAAATTCTCGCAGCAAGGAATCAACTAAGTACATGACATATGGAAACCACCACAACACTGTCAGTCACATATGGGGGTTCAGTTTTAAGCCATGCATGTTGGCATCAACTTTTTTTAGTTTTCTTTCTTACAGCTTTGACTCATCCATACAACAATACTAATGCAGACGCTGGATGTACTGTGACCACATGCTTTACGTGATATAAAAATACGAGGAACACAAACTAAACTATATTTTTTTCAACGGCAGTATTTCATATACTCTATACATATACGCTCTAGTGAGGACAAGTGAAACATCCTCACATATTTCCTTTTAAGTAAATGGAAAACAATGACTTCAGCCTCTAGACGTGTGATAAAAATATGCATGCAGTATCATATACTACGCCTTCTATTTTGATATGCAGGCCACACGAACATTACATTGTACTCCCCCCAGTTCAAAAAGAAGTTGTTTTAAACATTGTCTTAGTCAAATATTAGAAATATAAATTACAAATGAGTTTAAAATATTTATTGAGTTTAGAAATGTGAAAATCATATTGTTAGATTTGTCTTTTAAAAAATGCTTTCATAAAAGTATACTCATGTCACATTTTGATATAAAATAAGAGTCAAAGTTATGTTTTAGACACTATGTCATTGTTCAAAATAACTTCCCTTTTAATTTTGCGGTTCCCATCAACAACTAAAGAGTTTATCATTTCTTTGATAAAATGTTTGTACCAGATTCATATTGGAAGTATTTTCTTAGTGTCAGTTTTAATTTGTTAATGTATGCAATGTACTATATATAAGAGAAGTGCGGCATGGAATATGATCTACTTAACCTTTTGTTTTAAAGTTTAAAATCCGTATAAACCATATCTATATCTATATATATCACTAATAATTTGCCCACTTGACAATATGATTACCTTATAATAATATTGAGGTCATATCTAGAAAAGGTTAGCCAGTTTGATCAGAAAAGATTAGTTACATGCTCATATCAATTAAGGCTACGCACTGTAAAAGTAATAATCTACTCCATCCGGTATAAAAAGGAAGAAGTCGTTTGGATAACGATATGGTCTCCAAAGCATAATTTTGACTCCTATTTTCTATTAAAATATTTAATAAAAATGATATATGTATTCTTTTATGAAAGTATTTTTAAGAAAAATCTAATCATATGATTTCCATATTTCTAAACTTAATAAATTTAAAATCCTTTTTAATTTGTATTTCAAATGTTTGATCAAAATATTGTTCAAAATAGCTTCTTTTTTAGACCGAAGGGAGTATTATTTAATGGAGGGTTTACACAAAATAATGATTTGCTTACTTCGAAAGCACCTTAAGCTCCTTAACGTGAACATGCTGTTGTAGATTAAAATTGAGCTTAGAGAGCTCCAGTAGAACTGGGTCATGGCCTTCCTCTTGTTCATACTCCAGTATATAGTGCCGTGCTTCCACTATCTTGGAGGTCCTTGGAAGTGGCAAGTGAAGGGCACGCTTGACTTGAGCAGCAAAAGGCCACCGGACATCACGACGACTATGACTTATCGATTCAAGGTGGTGGCGTGCAAAAGAGATGGCATCTTCCATTTCCGGCTCGCCATGCACAAGGAGGTGAGCCGCGTTGTATAAGCTCAGTAGGCTCCTTGCGTCGTCTTTAGCTATGTCATTGGCGAACCTCCCATCGCCTCGCATAAATTTCGTGAATACATCTGCACAAATGATGAGAACGGGTATATATATATATGAGTCCATTTAAAATAGATTAAATGATGTTGTTTTACCTTTTAAGAGGTAAAACACAAATTTAATCTTAACTGTTGATTTATATAAAGAAACATGCTTCTGATTACCGTCACATATCAAAACTCACTAATAACTTTTCAAATTGAATTATTCAACAATTAATAATTATTAAAAAAAATACCTCTTCTAATAAAAAAATAATTTAAACCTCGAGATCAGCGTAAATGAACTGTTCATATTCATTTGGGCCTATTTTAAAATCTACCATATATAAAAAGCTATGCACGGGAATGGCCATATTGAAATGAGATAATACTGCCGGTGGATGGGATCTATCTGTAGGTACCCAAAAGCCATGCTCCCTAAGAAGGCGAAACCAAAGAGCAGCTTCATAGAGGTTTGAGCCTGTGTGTTCACTTCCATATATGTCACGTAGTGCAGCATCTATCTCTTCTTCAAACAGTTGGTCAATACCGAGACGCTGAATAGAGTCCACTAAGTTCATCTTCGCTATCACGTCGTCGCCAAGCCGAAACAGCAGACGGGTTTTTTGTTTCAGCGTCTGAACTCTTTCCCTCATCCGTTCTTCCGGTATCTGCTAGCTTCATGAGCGGATTGTTACATACGTCACATCAGATCATGCTGTAGTAGTAAAATTGAACTACCTCCATTCTAAAATATAAATATTTTTATGTTTAGATAAAATCAATTTTTTTAACTTTTACTAATAATATTTAAAAAATTACATAATTTCTAATATAAAAATATATTTTTGCGAAAACTATTTTATAATGAATTCAAAAAATATATTTTTATATGATAAAATATTATTAATTATTATTAGTGATCAAAATGATAAAGTTTGATTTTGACTAAATCTTGTTTATATTTTCGAACGGATGGAGTCCAGGGTAATTACCTGCAGTTGTGGTTCATGGTGGATGAAGAAGTCGCCCCACACGGAGGGCTCAAAGCCGGATGCTCTGGCTGGGCTCGCAGTCGACGTCGCATCGCGAGGCGCAAGGTGAACTACTTTTGTTTGCGTTCGCGGTTTGCTTGCTTTAGCTGTAGAACCATGCACAAGGTGAACTATCCGCACTGGAAGCCATCTATAGCAAGACACTGGTTCATATCCCGTGCGTTTTGCTAAACCCGGGTGTCTTCAGTCTTCACCTCTTGCTCGCTTCCACGATCTCGGCTTTGCAGCAAGAATGAAACTGAGCTGCCTTTTATAGAGATACTGGTCGCCCATCTCAGCAGTGAGTCATCGACCCTTCCATTTGTCTGTGGATAAAATCAGTTGTTCCATCTTCAAAAAGTGTCATCTTTCCGTATGTTTCAAATAATTACAAAAATCTAATTATTATTAATGCATAAAACAGACTTCAGATAACATTACCTCTGCAGCATGACCATAAGGTCCATAACAGATTCCTTACTGCTGTGTCTTTTTGAAATATAATTCTCTGCAAATCTTTTTTACTGCACATATTTTCTGTTTGTTGCATAGTTTCCATGTCATGTATCTATATTCCTTAGTTGGTTTTCCCCCTACGGCTAGGAGTTGAGTGTTTTACCTTATGTCCATATCAAATCATGTGGCCAATAAAACTATGTCACTTCACGCTGAAATATCCGTGAGATCAAGAAACACGATTTCTCAATCTGACCTTCTTCCTGAACCACATAAAACTGCCTTTTACGTTGATGAGATAAACTTACTGAATGAAGAAATAAGCAAACTACTTCTGAACGCCTTGATGAAAATAATTACTGCTGTAGAAAGAGAGCAGGAAAGTAGGTTAAATTGCGTTGACATTACTATTGAGGTAGTAATTGTTGATTATATTCCCTTCTGTTCACTCAATTTTCTGTTGCTTATACACCGACGGATTTGGGATTGATATTTTTTACGCATTGTTTACATCTACTGGCGCTCACAGGACCAACATGAAACTATACTTACTCAAATTTCATGAAAAGTACCTTTACCACCAAGGTAAATGCATGTATGGTATAACGGTTTCATTTCACCATGATCTGATCCGTACCTAAGGGCAAAAAAGAAAAACAAAATATGTAAAATAACATGAAAAAACAACTCTAATATGTTGATTGTATTAGTTTTGCCTTCAATATTACTCTTGAGATTGTATCTTTACATGCTGGTTGAAAAAAGTCAGTTGGGTTTTAAATCTTTTGATCAGACAACAATCAACAATAATTTTCTGTTAATGGCTCTTTTTGTTTCAAAAGGGATGCCTTCAAGTGTGGTGTCTAATCTAAAGTTTATTACTTTGCAGGACCAGCCAACTCCTTTTCCATACCGTGATTGGTTCGCAATGCAGATGTAACGCTGACAAATTACTGGTTACTGCTCTCTCTGGAATTTCGAGTTCCTTCTCTGCAGTGACCAACTGACTATAGTAAAGAGTTATCAGCGTGCAGTCAAAGTCATGAAGGTAAGTAGAGGATGATTTAGGTTCCTCTGTCACAGGAGGAGCTAGTCATTCGTCAAGGACTATGAATTAGCTAGTATTTGCACCTCCTTAAGCAGGAGGGCCGACTGGAGGCGAGGGGCAAGCTCATTCTTTGTTGTTCGGAACACATGGCACCTACGAGGTGTTTGACGGAATGCCCTGGATGGTGATGGGATGTGGTACAGGAATCGGCATGGTTGGCACAAGCTTCAGCACATACAACAAGATGTGATATGCTGCCTCTCCACCCTGCTCCACGTTCATCGCTTCTTTCTCAAACCATCGGTCCCAAACCAATGGCCACCAAGCACACCACATGTTCGATGTAATTCATGACCCGCGCACCTTACCCAAACCCAGCGACATAGGTCAGACGTCAGTGTGGGATCTATTCTTCAACAAACAAAAGCAAGAGCAAAATATTGAACTCAGATGTGTACTTAGAACTGCCACAAAATTAAATGGTCTGTTTATCAACACAATATAGTTTATTTGCGTTTTTAGGTTTATGATTGGTCCGTTTACTGTTCATCAGCTTTCCTGTGTTGATTTGCCGATCGACGTGTCCTCCTCCGTTCTTATCACCATGGTTTTGGCACCCCTCATCGAGAAGCTTCAGGCGCCACCCCTTCTCTCCCCCTCACTGCCACCTATGTCCTGTCCAGAAATGCCAGGGACATAGTCTTGCAAAGGTATCTTCCTATTAGCCCGTGTCTTCCTCGGTGGACTGGCCCATCCACACCTCCATCCTCGTAGCGACAGTTTATTTGTTACCGACAGAACTTAAGATTCACAACTTGAACATGAACCATGTTTGCTTTCCTTACTAAGAGTGATTTCATGCTCTTCTTAAATATCGAGATTGCTATTTTTGCATTTGTTTGAGTAATCTAACAGCAATGCTTTCGAACGGCCATATAATTTTGATGCTTTTGGAGGGGCATATAATTTTGATCTTGCTCAGCATAAGTTACTCCTTACGTTCGCTGTTGACTTTCAACATCAACTTTGATCATTTGTCTTATTCAAAAAATTAGTTCAAATGTATAAAATTTTTAATTATGATTCAAATAATTTTAATAATAAATCAAATTATAACAAAATCTATAATATTTATCTAAAAAAATTTTGAATAAGACGAATAGTGAAAGTTGATACTAGATGTCAACGGCGACATCAATTTAAGAACGGAGGGAGTACATTGAATTATCGAAAATATGGGATACCTTAAAAATATTCAAATGTTCCTTAAATTACAGTTGACATTCTTACATTTTAGACATTGTGGGAAGCATATTACTATGAGGCTAAAGTATAATTGTTTGGATCATAATTAAAGCATATGCACACTGTCACTCTTAATTTCAAACAAATATAAAAGTGCGGGTTCCCTTTTTTCCTCTCTGATAAGTACTAATCTTAAATTTGCATCGACTATTATGTACTACTCGTACGTGACAACTCCACACGGAGTTAGCATCAAATAATTGCTCGTGAACCTCTCCAAAGGTCGTGCACGATCATCGGACGTAGATGTATGCACCCAAATAGTTCTATTGATGTGAAATCTGAAAGGGAAAAATAGAAATGGGACTGACTTTCCACCGTGTCGGCAGGCACGTCTGACTGGGTAGCTTCCGGGCTTGGTTGCGCTTCCCCTAATTCCAGCCATGCATGCTGCTTGCTCTGTCTGCATCACGACCGTCGGGCAGGCCTGAGGTCAGGCCGTGGCGTCATGGCCGAGACACGCCATGTGTTCCGTGTTCGGACAACGAAGAGTCGCTCGACAACGATGCCGATCTGCCCCGCTCCTGATCCTCAACGACGTGGGAATTGAACACGCAGATGTCCGTGACGCGCGACAGGGGCATGATCTGGTGCTGCGTTACAGGCTTACAGCGCAGGATGCGCAGCGAAGTGAACGAAACGCTGCCCGCGCGGCGCTTTGACCTCGTGCCCTGGCTGGCGCCTCCGTCGGCACGGTGGCAGCGCTCTCGTCGTCTTGGCCATCGGTCTCTCCTCTTCCTCCCGTTACGCCGGCACCAGACTCTAGCCGCCGCCCTCCAGTGATTGAACCAGCAATCAAAGCCCCTGTGAATCTCCGACCAGGGATGATCCTGGTGTGTCACCTCCGGGCGCGCCAACTTGCAGACGCGTGAAACGCACTCCTGCGCCTGAGATTTTTTTCGGTTTGTGGGCCGAATCTCACTGCTACTCCTTTCGTCCACTTTTGCTTGTTATTCTTAGGTGTGGCACGAAAATTAAAAATAGTGAAAAAAATAAAATATATAAAAAATAGAGATAAATATGTATTAATAAGAAAGAAATGTGTATTAAAAAGTTAAGATAACAAATAAATGACAAGTAGTAGCTATTTTGTGGCTTGTTATCACACACACACACCCCTCCCTCCCGCTCGTATGGGCTCACTATTGTCCACTTCAGCGGGCCAAATTCGTCCACTAGCCCAAATTCACAAACACGCAGGAGCCAAACGGGCTTCTGGTTGCTCACAGGTCCGTGGGCTGCGCCAAACAACGTGGTAAGTGGTATTTAGTTTGTATTTTAAGGTTTAAATTGATTCTCTTTTAAAATATAACTTATTTATTAAATCTGTTTGAAAACCATCACATTCATCATAAGTAATAAAAAATATATATCTTATATGAATATTATTATTATTATTTAATTTACATTTTTGAATTTTTAAGTGTTTCATTTTAATAAATGAATGTTCTATTACTATGATTTAATTGTTCTAGTGTCAAAATAAATTATTCTGACAGTAAAAAATAAATTATTCAAGTAGAGAAAATAAATTGTTTCAACAATAAAAATTAATTGCTTCAGTACTAAAATCAATTATTCTAATAATAAAGATAAAATTTTCTAAGCTCACTAAAATGGGAAAAAGGGAAATAGAAATAAATAAATTTAAAACAAAAAGGTAAAATAAATAAAAACTAAAAAATTATAAATAAAAAAAGATAAAGATAAATATAAAAAATTAAAAAAATGGAAAAAAAAACTTAGAGCGGTGGCCGCGGACAAGGCCCAACAGTGCTGCGCGCGGTGCAGCGTGGGCCGCGGGGCTGAAAAAGTACGTTAGGTGACCCAGGTGGGAGGGTGCGCAACATGAGGACAGAGGTTGACGTAACATAAAGGAGCGATTGCCTTTTGTTTTACGCTCTAATTCTGAAAATGATTTTTTTTAACTTTGCAAAATGGATCATATTTATCAAATCTGAAACTTCCATTAAGTTCTCTTTTTAACACTGTTAGTGGTAACTAATTTTTAAAATAAAGAAAAAATAAGAAGAAATAAAGAAAAAGTAGAATTGGCCCCGTTTATACTTACTTCCTCTCGAGTTGCATTCAAAAATATTTTTCATAGTTTACTGCACATTAAAAAAATTTAAGTTAAGCTAACAAATTATCTAAATTGGTTAAAAATATGAATTTTAGATTCCATATGCAAACTACTCAAACACGATCAATTTTGCAAAACCAAAACAAAAATATGATCAATTTTGCAAGGTTATATATGTCTTGCTATTTACTCTCTCTGTTTTTTTAATTGATGTCGCAGCTGACTTTCAACATCAATTTTGATCATTCGTCTTATTAAAAAATTAGTTTAAATATGTAAAAATTTAAATTGTGATTCAAATAATTATAATGATACATGAAATTATAACAAAATATATAATATTTATTAAAATTTTTTAATAAGACGAATGGTCAAAGTTGAAGTTAAAAGTCAACGGCGACAACAATTAAAAAACGGAGCGAGTAATATTTAACGTCGTTAACACCACTTAACAGAATAGGACTTACATTGTGCTTTAAATTTGAAAAACATAACTAATTTTGCAAAGTTTGAAAAAAACTATTTTTAAATTTAAATTCTAAAACAAAACCTATTTTGAAATTGCGCCTCGGATGATTCCCAGTGACCACCTGGCCACGCGCAGCGGTACACATGCTGGGCCGGATGGGCTGTGGAAAGCAGGGTTCACAAAGCCACGGTAAATCACTCGGTTTTTGCGGTTTTTATTTCACTGAACGATCGGTTTTTATTTTAAAAATTTTAAAAATTTCAGAATATCGAAAACGGGTAAAACTTCTCGGCTTACCGTTAAAACCAGTGGTTTCAAATTTTAAAATCTGAAACCGTAAAAACCGAAGAAACCAGTCGGCTGACCGGTGAAACCGAACGATTTAATGTAGCAATTAGTTCAAATTTTGATTTTTGATTTAAAACGGTTTTCAACGATTTTTACGGTTTTCGCGGTTTTCGTCGAACTGATCAACCTGTTTTAGCGCAGGTTCAAACGAAATTATAAACCGTGGTGAAAAGTCAAAGCCACGCAGCGATCCACTGCCATTCCTGAAGGCCTGTAATCAGTCAAGCATCCGTGGGTCTTCGTTTCTAAACTTCGGCGCCCCGAAGGTCGAGGCGGAGACGGCGGTTGGGCCAGACCGGAGAGTTCCTGCCGTTTTTGTGGATAATGTTGGAGGATGCGAAGACGGCCTAAAAACCCTTTTTAGGGTACCGTTGGAGGAAGGGCAGCTCCAATATTTTTCTGCACTTTTAATTGTATGACACTTACGTTTTGGGACGAGTTTATGTTTTGGCTGACGGACCGCTGCCATTTTGAAGTCGTAGACGTGCTTTGGAAATTACTGTTATTATCAATGTTATTATTTCATTTACTCTCTCTGTTTTAAAATATAAAATATAAGTATTTTTAGGTTTAATTAAAATCAAAATTTTATTATTTTGACCATTAATAATTAAGAATTACTAATATTTATAAAAAGTATCTTTTTATTAGAAATTATGTAATTTTATAGATCTTTATCTCTACATCTCTATCTTTACTCTCTACAACTCTTTTAAAAAAAACACAATTTTTCTTTCGTACGTACACCTAGCAAAACGTGTTAACAGAGATGATTAGACTACGTGTACACAGAAAAATGCATTCAAAGTTGTTTTTTTTATAAATCAGACGCATGAAATCTCTTCATACACACTTATTACAAATCCAACAGACGAACTCTTTCGGATCTCTCAAATTTTGAGCTCACAAATACCATTCTTTACCATTGTTAGTTACTCCCTCCCTTTATAATTGTTGGGCGTATTAAAGAAACTGATTTATCCATAATTATTATTAAGCGTATTTCAGTTTTCCTCTTAGCCCATGAACGTGCATGCTCGACGGGCGTGCGTGAAGGAGTCATGCAAGAAGTAGCGCATGCAGGGGTGCATGCATGCGGAAGAGAGCCGAGGGATTATCGCTAGGGGCTTCGGTTGCTAGGCTAGAAAGTATTCTCAAGATTGATTTTTGGGTATAAAATAAGTCATTCTAAGTTAATAATTTATTTTTTATTTATAAAAAATTTCTTAGGTGAAAATATAACTCGGCCTATTTCTATATTTTCTTCTTCTACCGTATGAAACAAAATCGGACCGCGGAAAACAAAATACAAGTATAAATTAGATTTTATTTCCATTCTAGTGAAATTTTCTATAAACAAAAATTAAGTTATTAATCTAAGATGACCTATCTAGTAGAATCAATCATGTTGGGAATAATTCCTAGCCTAACCGAACAAGCCCTAGATTAGTTGGCCTTCAAGAATAGTCATGATGGAGGAATATTAGGTAGGAATAAAAGCGTCACTGCATAATAATAGGAATATAAGGGTCACTGCCCAACAATTATAGACGGAGGGAGTAACAAAATATAACTGCAAGAACAAATATATGAGATCCAAAGAAAATTATTAAAAAGCAAACAAATTCATTTTTGGTTAATATTAATATTAATGGTGAAGACTGATAAACTTTAAATTTTAATATTAATATATTATTTTTTTAAGTTAATATTTTTTTAGACCGTAGCATTAGCATGGGTTTCGGAACTAGTATTATTAGTAAAAGTTAAAGAAATTAATTTTAACTAAATCTAAAAATGCTTACTCCCTCCATTTTGTTTTTGTTGTCGTAGTAGTTCAACTAGGAAAGTGTTTTATTTGTAGTCGCTGTAGCTTCAATCTGAATGGAACATTCCGTGTTTGCCCCTGCATTTGGTTTCTTCGTCTCCTCTGCGCCGGACTCGCCGCTCGACCTCGCCACCAGCGAACAAGACCTTGACCCCAAGACTCCAAAATCAGCCGCGCTCTCTAAAAATCTGGAGCTCGACGACCGCTATACCGCAGTTGGGACCACTTCATTGGCGCGGTGCTCGTGGTCATGCCTTCGGCTCATCGCCTTCGTCGACGCATTGAGGTCCCATGGGTTGGCGACTTCACCCGCTAAGTAATAGCCATCAGATAGGAGCAGGAGGCCATGTGGAGGCGCTCCCATTAGAGCGGCAGACAGCTTGGCACGGAGCTAGAGCGCTCCCCTCCTGTGTGGTGCCAGAGCTCTTCCCTCTGCAAGCGCAGCACGGAGAGGAACCATGGGAGGTGGCTTGGTGGCACAGCTCGTAGCCCGGCCAAAGGAGGTCGGGAGATCGAGATGCTTGCAGGCAAAGCGGAGCTGCTCGGCGGCGTTGTGGTCCGGGTTAGCTTTCTAGATGCGCAGGAAGGTAGCTTGGAGGTAGATCTTCATGGGAGGCACAACGGCATGGACTCCATTGCGGCAGGGAGGCGACTGCGGGAAGCGCCGGGCGCGGCGTGGGAGCTGTGGGGAAAAAAATTGAAGAAAACGAACTGGGGCAAAACAGTCAATTTGCTCTCTCCTTAATTTTCACAAAGCTGTCTAAAAACAACATCAATAAAAAAATGGATGGAGTATATTTTTGGAAATGGATGTAGTATATTTTTAAAGTTCATAAAAAAAAATTTCTTTCAGACCATGCAGTGAAAAAAGGTCCCACGCATGCCGTAAAAGCCTATCGGCAAAGACAACACTACAGCAGTCTGAACAAAGAACACGTCGCTACGAAACCGGAGTGACCACCGGACCAGAAAACACCGAACATTTCCGATGTGCCTGCTCGGGGATCCGATTCCTGTTGTAACGCAAAGGAATACTGTTTATGTGTTTAAACAGTGATAAATTCACACCACAGTAACTGCTACATGTAATTTCTGGTACTGTTATTCAAGAAGCACTAGCAACCCGAAAATTACTGTTTATCATGAAACACTGTAGCATCGAATTTGAATTGTTCATTTCTGATCCAACGGTTGGCAATAGGTCCAAATTTCTCGCTACAGTATTTGTCTGCATTTTGACCTCTACTGGAGAGGACTTGGATCGCTCGGACTCTCCGTGCCGGACAAGATCGGAACGTTTATCTTTGTGGAGAAAATTAAAGGTTTCCCGTCCTTGTGAATGTGACATGTTTATTTGTCATCTTTCTCAATGTTTTTATAAATTTAAACTGACACATTTAGAGATTTGCCACTGATATTTATTTTAAATGCCAACTAATCACCACGTCATTATATGACATGGAAACAAGCAATAAAATGACATTTCTGCCCTTCGCTTCTCTTGCTGTCAGGCACGGCCTCGGTTGTTGTCCCCGCCCTGATATTTCTCGCCCTGCCGCCCCAGCGCAGCCCTTCCCAGCCCCAGGCCCTGCCCCTCACTCCACCCGGCAGCAGCGCAATCGTTGCCTCGATCGATCTTCATTCCAGACTTACTAAGAGCGCTGTGTAATTTTTCATTTTCGACAAGGGTAATAAAATCATTTTTTTATTGTTATTCCACGTCAGCAGGTTAAACGGCACTTAAAAGATATAATAGTGGCAAATCTTTAAATTATTCAGCTTAAATTGTTTAAATTTATAAACACATTCGGGGAGATGATAAATGAACATGTACCATCCGTAAGAGTGACAAATTACTAAATGGCCCATTTTTTGTGTGAGGATTCGTCAGGTCTGCAGATGGACAGGCACGTCGAGTTAGGCGGCGTCGTGGTTGACGAAGGAGACCCCGAGCGATCCAAGTCCTCTCCAGTAGAGTCCGAGACACCGCCAACAAGTCAAGCAGAACGTGGAGCCCCACGAAATTCAGGTAACCTGCCACTTAGCGGCGGCGCGCTCGGTGCCAAACCGCCGGCCGGTGGTGGTGCGGTGCTCTCCCGATCTCCACACGAGCTGACCGCCCCACTTAAAAAAGTTTAGATAACTCTAGCGCCACTTTCTCCTATCAGCGTCGATCCATTGTTCCTCCTCCAATCACTCCTGAATCACAGGTCATCACGACAAAAATATCACTAGATCGATCAATCCTCTATAGTCTATAAATAACAGTGGCAGGCGTGATCGTTGAGCACTGCCAGCTCGAAGAAAGAAAGAGGAGAGAAGAGAATCGAGCAACGATGGCGGCTGCGATCGACGACTCGTGCAGGAGGCCCGGGTCGGTCCCGTTCAAGTGGGAGATCTGCCCGGGCACGCCGAAGCACGTCAGGAGCAGCAACGCCAGCTTACCGTTACCGCCACCGCCGTTCTCCTCCAACTCCAAGGCGGGCGCGGTGACGCCGAAGCTGACGCCGCCGCCGTCCATGGCGCCGTCGTCGTACCACTCCCCGCGCTACGCGCACGCCTACGCGTCCGCCCGGGCGGCGTCGGCGTCTCCGTCCCGGGTGGCCTCCCGGGGCCGCCCGACCGCCTTCATAGACGTCGCGCCGCGGCCTGACGTCATCGTGTACCGCCGCGCCGGACCCGGACAACACGTGGATGATGACGGCGAGGAGGAGACGGCCGTGGCGGCGGCGTACCTGTGCTTCCCGCTCCCCGTGTTCCGGCGGAGGGACCGGGACGGTAGGAAAGGTGGTGGCAGCGCGTCTGCAGGCAGCAGCTTCAGGTCGGTGCCCGGCGGTCTGCGAAGGTCCGCGTCGAGCTCCTCGTCGTCGTGCCTGTCGCTGTCGTCCGGGAGCAGCAACAAGTTCGCCGAGCCGAGGGAGGTGGACGCTGCCGGTGGATGGTTCTTCTGAGATTAGTACGATCAGCTGGCAACAACATAACCGAGCAAGCGTGGTGCCGAGCCGTGCTTGCCGCCGGTGTTGAAGAAGCAGAGGTGTTTGTGTGTGTGTGTGTGTGTGAGAGAGAGAGAGAGAGAGAGAGAGAGAGATGAGAGACATCGTGTTGAGGCCCCAGCTAATGTGTGTACTACGTACTGCTTAATTAGCTGGAGACTGTTCGTGCGCGGCGCGCGTACAAAACAGTTGCTCGTTGAATTGAAAACGGTTCTTGAATCTTGATGTTGGTATGATTTGTAACCCTAGTTTGTATATATGCGAGTAGCTTCAAATACGACTGTTGCCGGATCAGATCAATCGAGCCGAACACATACACAACGTACAAGATCGAGACTTGAGACAGTAATCAGTTCAGTTGAAATGCTTGCAGCCGAATTTCAGTGATGTACCCGAACAGCAAATTTATTTCACAGATTATTAGTTCGATAATTTTTCAAAATAAATAAAAAATAGTTTATTTTTTGAGCTGCTTTTCACCGACGTTGAAAATAAGTTACTTATTTAATAAGTTTCAGCTGTACCAAGGCCGTAGACAACAGTAATACTCAGTAGTTTCACATGGTTGGCCTGCTCCTAACAAACAAGAAGTCTTCAGTCCACATGGATAGATAGATGTCCCGTACCAGAGCATCAGACAACAGAGGGTCGACGTTCCAATCGAGTTTACCCGCCGGCGACGTGCTGCCCACGCCATACTCCACGTCGCGGAACAATCCGCATATAGCAGACCACAGAGGTCGATCGAGCCGACCAAGGCAGCCACCACCAACACGCCCGAGGCACCGTGCCTGTCGCCGCCGTGGACGGCGCCGGCGACGAGTGCGCCCGTCCGTGCCCGCGCGAGGCTCCAATCCATGGATAGCTATGCCGGTCACCGTCGGCGAGAACTTGACGAAAATAATCTCAGTTAAATAATTCTCGCGGTCGAGGCGACGATGGCTCTTCGTGCTCGGATGGCTCTTTTCCCCCACCCGGTTGTGGGGGTGGTGACTTGTTTGTGCGTTCATCTGGCGGCGGGAAGAAAGCCAGGAAGTGATTAGTCAACGAGCTAGTGCGCGCACGCGTTCCAAACATTATAGCCGTTGCCGTCTCGATCGTGAGCCGTGGTGCGCGCGCGCGCGTGTTCGCTTAGGATTCGTTTTTTTAGACTTCAATGGTTGGCATTCGAGGATTTGACACTCGGTCTATGTCATCAGCACAAACAGTCTCATATGTCGGCTCGCCTCGTTTCTCTCTGGCCCGTCGGATTTCGAACTTTTTTTCCATTCTTCTTGAACTCGGCTCTGGCACGATTTCCCACCGATTCGGAGAAAAATTCTCTGAAGACGGTCTCTAACGCGGTGTTCTGCGTACCCGTGTTAGATTACTGATGCGTGGAATCTAAAAATAATCGAATGAATTGGCGTCGCATGATAGTCGGCTCGGCTTTCTGAGAGAGCCGTACGGGAGGAGGCATCGAAGTCAACTGCTACATGCGTCCAAGTGAGCCAAACAGGAGTAGAGGAGCAATCCGTTCGATTATTTTTAGACTCCACGCGTCAGTAATCCATCACGGGTACGCAGAACACCGCGTTGGAGACCGTCTCTAGAGAATTTTTTTTCCGCCGATTCTGCCCAACGCCGGTGAGCCCCCTTCGAGTACTTCGGGATTCTTGCCTTTAAACCTCTTGTACACCATCTAATCTTGTCAATCGACCGATTCCGCAAGGCATTGCACAAGTTTTTGAAGTTGAACCTCGTCATCTGCCTGTACTCGACGGCCTCGTCGATGAGCACCACCTCCGACCAGTTTCGGCATCAACGACTACCACGCCGGCCCTCCACACACCACAGTGAAGCTGTAGGACCAAGAGCTTGCGGTTCCGTCGTCTCGTTGGAGCTCGCGACTTCGTCGAAGTTCGTCCCCGGCCACCTCGCCGTCGCAGACCCGTTTCCGGTCATCCCCGACCCCGGCAACCTCTACACCGCCCTTCTCCACGAGTCCGTGAAGCTACCAGACCAATTCCCTTCTAGTTTGAACCATCCATTGAAGCTCTCGTCGCTGCCGAACCACGCCGTCCTCCGCCACCCGTCGCAGCCGGAGCTCCGGTGAGGTTTTCCCCTGGCACCTGTCCCATTATGCTCTAGATGCCGAGCTGTACATTTTGGTGCTTCTCCTCCGGAGTTTTACCCCGCCGGCAGCCCCTCACCAGCGGGCCTCGCCGCCGCTCCGGCTACCATGGCCGGCGCACACCCGCGCCTGGGGCCGAGCCCCCTCGCCGAGATCCTCTGTGGCTTCCGGATCCCGTGCGGCCAAGGGCCAAGGCCTGCAGCCCATCGTGGGCCAGAGCCTTGCGGCCCATCTCCTATGCGGCCTGCCCCCTTGGACCAAATTTGTGCCTGCGGCCTAGAAGGCTGAAATTTTCTTTTAAATTGCGAAATCCTTTGTTTAAATAGCAGAACAATGACTTAATCTTGTAAGATTCTTAGAAAAATTCGTTTTAGCTCGAAAATTTGTGGAACAAATTTTATTAGAATCCTATTAACTATAACAATATTCTGAAGCTAACTATTTTTTATTTTATGCATGAAATTAAATTAATTATTTCAGATCACTAAATAATTCTGTAATGCATTATCATTATTCCTTGGCATGATAAATCTTGAAAAATTTTCTTTTATGTTTTTTAAGTCAAACTTTCTTTTTTAGAAAAGTTTTATATTTATTTTCATTAAAAATAATTTTGTAAATGTTTTATTGTGTTTAAACGGTATTTAAATCATTATAAATCCATTGGTTTTCAATAAATACTAAAAATTTCTATAAAAATTATTTATAACCTTTCTTGTTTTATTAACAAACCAAATCATATTATTATGTTTTAGAAAAATATTTTAAAGGACTTTTATAACTAAATTTACTAAGTCATCTTTTGAAAATAAAAGACTACAATCGCATGTGACTTATTTTCAAGTTTAAAAACCATCGTAATTCATTTTTTATGCATATTATTTCATGTTAGGATCTGAGCTAACTGAGTAGGAGTTCGTTAACGCTCCGTCAGGTGAAGAATCTAACTGTGAGAAAGGCCCAGGCAAGCCTTGGTGCATTAACTTTGTTTTAACTAATTTATATTTTATCACTATATAGTGTGCAGTTAATGTATTGTGCATTAGGTTTTAGGAGTTGATTGAAACCCTAGACTGCATGACAGGCACCTTACCTATATATAGTATCTTTGCTACAGATATCTCGATGTAGAGTTAGACTATGAGTTTTAGTTATCGGTAGAAGTCGAGTGAATGGAAACTTCCCTCGCGAGATGTATTGCATGAAGTAAAGAGTTGGTTTAGTTTATCACTTGAAATAATGAAATTGGAGATGTATAGGATAGATTGGGAAGGTCGAGCCTTCGCGGTGGTAGCTCTGTCTATGTCGGTTAAAGACTGTACCGTTGTCGGCCCTGCTGAGCAAGATTGAACAGTATTGATTACATACCAAAGGTATGAGACTCGAGAAACTGATGTAGCTTGAACTGCAGCTTTGTGCGAACTTACCCCACCTTTCTGGCGGATTGAAATAGCATCTGCAAAAAGGGTTGTACCTCACAAGTCGCGATTGTGTAGGGCCTTTTTGCCTGGGTTGGTGGTTGCGGACCGATATTGCAGTGGTTCTTGTGAAAGGTTGTCGCTTATGACTTCAGAGAAGTGCGTACGTGTCGTATAATCAGATTTTTTCAGCTGGATGTAAATTAATTATAATCGCTGCCCCTCACAGTAATGAGTACCGCTTGTTTCACTGCGTCACATCGTAGTTAAGAAGTGGAACAAGAGTTGAATGGGAAAGTAAAATGATTTGTTGGATATATTTATTAGAAATTGTTTGGTAACCATGTTTGATGTAGATTATAGTGCAAATTAAATTTACATTCTTGCGCAACTTAATTCACTGCTAAAATTTAAAAGTAAGGATTTACTATTAGCGCTGGTTTTTGCAAACTAGACATCTCTGTGAGTCAGCCTTATTATATCTTGTAGTCAGCTGTAGTTGATCATGTTGACGGGTAAGACTTGCTGAGCATTTGAATGCTCAAAGCTTGGCTCTTTGCTGTTTTGTTGCAGGTGTGTTTTTCTCTCTCTCTGCAGTTCCAAATGAACGTCTTGCTCTCCGCATTGTGTTGCTAGTGTGTACTGCTAGAAGATGCATCGTATGGCTCGATGTTATCTTATACTTAGTCTTTAGGAGACCCTAGTAGTTCAATAAGGAGATCGCTTCGGCGCTTTCAAAAACAATTGTTTGTAATATATTTTATTGTGTTTGAGTTGTACTGTTGGTTCTCGCTTCGTCGAGTGACACCCCATGATTATGTGGTCGCATCTCCTCGCGGGGCGGGCTGTCATAGGCTCAGCCTAAGCGCAATCACCATCTAGTTTGATTGCATATAAAAATAAAAAATATAATTAACCAATTATAATCAGACCATGCTCACGCTGCCTGTCGGGCCAGCCGTTCAGCCCAAACACAACTCGTAGCTCGTACCAGGTCAGCCCAGACACAAAATAGACCGAGCCTTGCCATGATTGGGCTGGGCTATTTTTTCTGTGCTTCGAGCCGGCCCACTCGGCACGACTCATTTGGACATGTCTACCTGAGACCATGTATTATGACAGTACAAATTATTACCATGCAAACGAATAGACTTCTCTTACGGAGTGATCTAGAGTATGACGTAGCAGAGTTTTCAATTCTCTTCAAAGCTGATCATCCCATTTAACTTATCTTACTGTTTTTTTTACAAAGCTATGTTTTCCTCCCCTCATCGATCCCACAAGCTCTTCACTGAACTCCCACAGCCTCTTTGCCAGCTCCGCGTCTCTCGCGACCGCGGCCGGCGTTGCTTCGTTGCAGTCCGCAAAGTATCTGCCGGACACAACCTTCAGGTCAGGGTGCAGCGCTTAGCAAGTCGTCGCAGCTCCCTGCAGTACAAATCAGGCGTATCCATTTTAGCACTACATGAGAGCTTCTTAGGACACCATCCAAACGGAACTACTCCAGCTTGTAGTGAGTGTTTGGGGATATTCCGATTCAGACCTGACCTGGGGTACGCTCTTCAGAAATGGCTTCGCCGCAGGGAGGATCCTGACCAGCACACCTACAATCAAGCGTTCAGTAAAATTAGTAAAAGTGATGAGATCAACATGATTATGTAATTTATGTTAATGCTTTTGAATCTTGTTGAAAATGCTTTTGCATCTTGTTGAAATTGCAAAGATATTACTGTTCGTCGCGACGTTGCGGACGATGTTGGTGACGATTAGTCCAGGGTCAGTGAATTCGCAGTGAGATTACACCCTTCTTCCTGCAACGGCACCGAACAAGCGTGTTGTTGCTTCATATGACGTTGATGTCCAATGGACAGGATGGGATTGCATGCGCACCTGGAACCGCCGGGATAGCTCATTTGCGTGGAGAATGTTGGGGTGTGCTCGTTTGCTAACCTGGCCTTATCGTTTAGTTTCTTCAGGTCAAAGCGTGAACCGTCGCTTCTTCTGTGTAAAATGGAGGATACGTTTACGATCCTTCCTTGAACACCGGTCTCTCTGGCGGTTTCCTTCATCTTGTCGAGCAGGAGCTTTGTGAGGAAGAAGTGGCCTGCCCGTAGAGTCAAGTTCAGTGAGTGCTTGTGCTCACTTTATCAGGCGTTTGCTTGTTAAAAAGGTTTTTATTTTCTGAAGAAAATAGTGTCGGAATCCGACGTTTCAGTCTGAATCTTTGAAATACGACATCAACATGAAACATCGATTCACATGGATGATCTGCCTCATACTAACTCACCGACGTGATTGGTTGCAAACTGCAGCTCGATCCCATCCTTGGAGAGCCGGAACGGGCACGCCATGATCCCTGCATTGTTTCTTCAGAGAAACAAGTACAGTAGCATAGTACTCTGTCAGTGAGAGTGCAGCTGCACAGAACCTGCACCCAGTTCTACAGATTCGCAGAGAGTTCAGACAAACATGAGGATGTTCAGATGCCGGTGAGAGGAGTCGAACGACTGCGCGAAGCGGCGGACCGAGCTGAGGGAGCTCAGGTCCATCTCCATGACGTGCAGCATGGAGGAGCCTTCTGGTAGCTGGTCTGCGAGGAGGCTCTCCTTCACCTTGAGGCCAGTCTCCAGTGTCCTCGCTGGAATGATCACCTTCGCTCCCGTAGCGCGAGGACTCGCGCTGTCTCCTTCCCGATGCATTGTCAGCTCTCTTTTTCCAGGGCAAGAAAAGGGTGCGTTTGATGGTTTGTGACAATGGCTGTGAGATGGCTGGCGTCGACGCCGGCGGTGACGTCCTCGGCGGTGGACCCGCCGCCGAAGCGGGACAGGCCGCGCCGCCTCAGGTGCGGGCTTCGAGGCCGTCCTCCATCAGGATGGGGGGCCGATCGCCTTCTTCAACCGACCCTTTCCGGCGTGCCACTTAAAACTCGCAGCTTACGAACGCGAGTTGATTGGGCTCGTGCAAGCGGTCCGGCCCTAGCGCCCACTGACCACTTCGCCTAAAAGTTTCTTGCTCGATCAGCGCCTCTCCACCGTACCACAGCACTAGTGGATCAGCAAGCTGTTCAGGTTCGACTTCTCCGTCGAGTATCAGCCGGGTCGTTTGAACACAGTGGGCGATGCTTTGTCTCGCCGCGACTTCGACGTCACGACACACGCCGGGGCCGCAGCCATCACCGTCTCGAGCACTTCGTTCACGTTCCTCAACGACATTCGGGCTGCCACTAGTGCGGCACCCGAGACGGACGACCTCCTATGCCAGCTGGAACCCCGCGCCAAGGGCAAGCTAGGCCCACGCTATGCCGGTCCGTTCCAGGTGACGGAGCGTGGGAGCCAGGTGGCCTATCGGCTCTAGCTGCTAGAGGGTGCCCCCACCTTCACGACGTTTTTCATGTGAGTTTGCTGAAGTCCCATCGCGGTGACACCCCGACAGCTCCAAGACCGGCGCCGCCAATACATGATGGCCACATCCTACCCACACTAGCGGCTGTTCTTCGCGGCCAGAAACGTCGAGATGTTTGGTACGTTTGGTTCAATGGCTCGGCCTGCCGCCCGAGGATGCTTCGTGGGAGCTGCTCACGGAGTTCCAGGACCTCTACCCGTAGTTTCAGCTCAAAGACGAGCTGTTTCTCCAGACAGAAAGAGATGACCGACTTCCACTGCGGCAAGCGCTAGCCAGCCGACGACCAGGAGGCTCACCAGGCAGCGGGCGCACAGGGGGCTGGTGCCACCCCAGCCGGTCCCACCTAGTGGATAAGATCGACCACTATTATTATTTTCTTATTTTTTCTCATTTAAAATAATCTTTCTTTTTATTTAGGATCTCTAATTTGTGAAGATCCTTTAATTTAGGAGTAGATCCTTAGTTAGCCCGAGAGGTTAGTAAAACTCATTGGAGAAAGAAAGCAAAAGCAGCACCTTAGCTGCCATCTTCAACAGAAGCACCGCCGCCTTCTCGCTCTCACCGCCTTCCGAGGTCACGTCCTCCTCTCTTTCACCCTTACAATGTATACTATGTTTTATAATTTTCATTGGTTTTAATTAGACTAAATCAAATAGAAAATATACTAAAAAACTCTCTAGTGAGCATACAGTCACAAGGAAAGGCACATTTTCAATTCATAGGAAATACGCATTAACAAAAGCTCAAGAATATTAAAATCTCTGCTGACTCACTATGTAAAATACATCAGTAATTGAATAATTGTTGCACGAATAGAAAAAAGAAAGGCCTTAATGTTGCAAAGGCTTATAAGCTGCTAATGGATAACCAACATAAAGTGAGGCCTAGATGTTGTTTACAGAATAAATAATAAAGGTGGCAACTGCAAACCATGGAAAAGAAAATATTTGGAAGATAAGATAAATGTATAATTCAGAAAACACAACCAAAAATGAAAAATATTGAAAGCATGAACCAAGAAAAATAATATATCCTAATTGAATATAAAAGCCTCCTAACACCAAATATTGTATGTTAGCGGAGCAATTAAGCAGATCTTCACATTCTACAGTGATTGTGTAGCTCAATGATCATCGCATAACAAAGTAAAACGGAGGGAGCATGAAAGGATAAGGTTTTTTCTACAGGATTCACATGTAACACTTCAAAAGGACCATATCTTTGGCCAGCAGGACAAAATTGGTTAGCCCTATTTCTATGGATGTTTAAAATTTTTAAAATTCATCACAAAGTGCAAAGAGTCAGAAAATTAAGCTAAACATGTTCAAGGTTAAGGAAGAAAATATCTGTTGAGGCTTAGCATTCATCATAAAGAGGAGACATAGTAGAAAAAATATGAAAAAAAAGGCTAATGAGCCTCAACATCAAACCCTTGCTCACACTATGTTAATCAATTTTGGCAACGTTGTACAATTCAACAAATAAAGATGGAGATAATCCTAACTTTGTATGTCAGAGTATAAATAGATCAGTTATAATTGCTTAGAGAAGTTCAGAACTGACATCTTGTCGATGTCAGGAATAACACTCCTTCAGGCCTACTCAACGATCACCTGGATTCCATACAGTAAATATGCCTGCCTCTTGTCTGAAATGCAAAGCCCAGCAGGTTAAGATTTAATACTGAAAATTGAGAAGATGTTGGGCGTCAGAGCAGCGTGCAAATTCTCATTGTGTGGATCTAACTAATTAAACCACATATAGTTTAAACAAGGTAGTAAAAGTTCATTAGAAAAGGATCGAGTGCATAAAACACAATAATGTATCAAGCCTATGCAAATGGAAACCTCCTAGCAGCTTTAGAATTTTCATAATTTTACACGCAGGTGCTATAATTTAATTATGGACATACATCACTAAAAGGGTCCAAGCAAATTTCTCCAATCAAAAGAAGGGAGTAGTAGCGAACTTCTGCACCAACCATTCACCTTGTGGATGCTCAAGCCTCTGCTTTTGTCGCTCAAGCGTGACCCTGTACTATCCATCGACTCATCCAATAACTGATCGATACTGAACAATAGAAGTATTCTAATGAACCAAGCCTGTATCAGACATTTTGTCAAACATCTTGCGAGCACCCACCTGGGCTAATCTTCTTCCCTGAAATCACATTGCACAGATAAGTAGCTGGTGATGTTGAGTCTCGATTTCGCTCGGAGGATCGGCGGTACCAGCTCGTCGCAGCACTGCTCGCCATGGATGCGAAGTTGAGGCCGTCGTTGCTGGGGCGATGGGGCGCGGCAGGGCGAGGGGGTTGGACGTCGTCGGTGCTGAGACAGGGGGGAAGGTGGGGCTCGTTGTCGCGGGGCAGGGGGGTCGTCATCGCCGGGGCAGGGGACTCCTCGTCGCGGCAGTCGCCGCGGAGCCCCGTCCTCCTGGTGGCTGCTCCCTCGCCGGAGGGGGTGGATCCTGTCTGAGCGCGGGAGCGAAGGGGGGGCGGGGTAGCGGCTGTGGGGAAGGGGGGCAGCTGCGGGGGGGTGAAGGACTGGCCGCCGCTCCCTCGCCGGAGGTGGTGGGTGGCGGCCTTTGGGAAGGGGTGGCGGGCATGGAGTCGAGGGTCGGCGGCGGGTGCGCGGGGGTGCGGTTGGAGGAGTTCCTCCGACGGACGCTGGGTAAGGGGGCGGCGACGGGTGCGGCTGGAGGAGCTCCTCATGCAGGGGCCGGGAGGTGGGTGGCAGCGGCAGGCGCGCGGGGCGGAGCTAGGGCGACGGCTGGTGCGGGGGGCGCGGCCCGACGTGGGGTGGGTGCAGTCGTGCACGGTGGAGATTCAATGTCGCTTCTCTATCGGACGGTGGAGAACAGCGCGATGACGTGGCGCACGGAGAGCTCGAGCTCCTGACCAAGATTCTATCGGACGGTGGAGAACCGCGCAATGACGTGGCGCACGGAGAGCTCGAGCTCCTGACCAAGATTCGTATACGGAGATGCGAATAGCTAGCATGTTATGCACGGTGTTTCAAATAAATATAGAGAAGTGACATTTAAAAAATAAATATTGTATGAATTTTGTACAGTTACAAAAATAACATTTAGTACTTTCGTGTCGATTTCTTTTCGCAACATTATTCTTTATCAAGGTAACATCTTTATAAAGATACCACAAAAAAATTTAATTTTCAGCGGTATTCTGTTTTTCATAGTGGATTTCGTTTGGTAATCACCCCATTTTAGATTAATGTAAAATACATAGAGCGCACAAAAAAAACCAGTTCTTATTTAAACTCTATTTGAATCTGTCACAATTATTGTCCAGGTTAACAAAGGCTACCGTTGCTACTAACTCAAGCCAATTTTTTAGATTGTCATGAATTAAAGCTCTCCTATAGTAAATATTAAGTGACCTTGTACCTAGTATGTGCGTCACTGTTACATTTTTTCTTCTTACCAATCTGTATAGCACCAGGTATTTTTCACCTAACAGTTTATCTTCTATCCATGTGTCTTATCAAAATCTAAGTTGGGTTTCATCTTGGATTTAAAAGGAACCTCTACTAAGAAATGATCTTTTGACTTTCATAAGGCCGGATCAAAAGCGTCAATCTCCCTGTTTGACAGCTTGAGTCATTTTTTAATGGTTTTTTGTTCTTGAAATATTGGGCAGGAGTACGACACAGTGGACAACAGAGATGCTGATTGATCTGAGTGGAGGTCCTCAAAGTAGCCACCCTCTACCCTACAGAGGTGCAGATCACTGTCATTTTTCATGCTTATTCATTCTTGAAAACATTGGGCACGACTCCAGCACAGTGAAGAACAGAGATGCTGATCGATGCGTTCTGAGTCGACGGTTTAGCTCTTTAGATAATAGCTATAGACGTTTTAGCTTTCACTGTTCTGCTCTCTTGTTTGGTAATAGACTTCATGGGTGCAACCATGTTTGTGAGGTATGAGTTGCGACTTTTTTTTTAAGTCTCTTCTACTTAATACAGTATCTGTCTTTGTACGCACACTCACACCCCAACGCACACTTACTCATCTCACGTATAATTCTAAATCTACAACTATACTCAGCAACTAACTCGCGTCTTTTCAGATATCACCGAACTTCAGAGTCCGATGTGCGACAAAAACTCGCTCTGTCATTGTGGTTCCACACGTAAGAGGCATTGTACCTTAAATTTATTAAAAAAAAGAACAACGTCCCTGGTGAACTCGGGCGGCCGCGCTCGCACCCAGAGCCGCTGGCCAACCGAGCTCACGCTCGTTCTCATGAGTTGCGACTTATTGATCTCGCGTTGCCTGCCTGTCTCAGCTGGTCTCTTCCCACAAATCTAACCCTTTATGTCGACCCGTATCAGGCTGTATGAGGATGTACCTGAATTGATCCATATCAGACAGTATGAGGATCTATAAATCTTTTTGGTTGGCATGAAGTTTATTTCTTCAATTCATGTTCATGGTCCTAATGCGATTGCTTTGCTCTGTTGGATGTGCTTAATGTGGTGGCGACACCAAACATAAGAGCTCATTTATAACGAATTTCGTTCCAGACTCACTAAAGTCAACACCCTCAACCATGCTGGTCGCCTAGCTTTAATTCTGTAATATTTGCATCTATTCTATCCCTGTCTTGACGAGGGGGGGCCAGGGGGGAGGGTGTTAAGGCGGCCTTCACTGTTTTGCATTAAGAAGAAGACTTCACATAGCTCGAGAAAACCAATGAAACCATACTTTAGTTTTACATAGCGACACCATAACCTACACGAGTGACGAATATCCTAGGTCGGACTTTAGACCTGCTTTATGGCGGACAGATCACTTACACAGGAAGTTGAACGTAGGATCTAAGAGGCGCTATTGAGTCTCCTTAACCAGCAAGGCAAAGACCCTTTTGCTATTCCTGTCTATTCATAGCAAACATCCTGTTAAGTGTTCATACATTCTATAGGTAAGATAATCAGGGCAGTGCAAGTTCTAAACCCTTGCACTTGAAATCATGGAATTCGATAACCAATCCCAAGAATACGGGATTAGTAATCAGGCTTTCAGCTTGTAAACAAAAGCAGCCACTCTTCGTAGAGTCCCTATACATTCTAAATCCACCTTTTGGACCTCACTTTCAAAATAAAATGTCACCTAGGGCAGGATATTCACATTTAGATCAGGGATTGGAGCACAAATATTTTAAACGAACCTGGCCTATATGGACATCTCAGATTGGAATAACAAGGCTTTTCAAGCCCCAGTGGCGGACTTGTAGCACCCAGAGAACCACCCCCCCCCCCCCCAACCAAAAACAAAAAGCACACTCAAGATAACAAACTTTAACTTGCGTTAAAATGAGAGAATATTCACCACTGATACTTTTTGTGTTTACCATATTTGCTCATGTTTATAATCTAAAAAAAGAAAATAGAATATAAATTATACAAACAGAAACTACATTCAATTCAACAAGAAACCTTTGCAATATTCTGTATATTGTAGTGAACATAGTAAAAGTGGATTACAACTTCAACAGGTTACGCATTACAAACATTATTGCAGTTAAATATTTACAATGAATTATGGTGGCTGGCTTTTAAGTTTATGATAATAGCTGGACAGCTGCAATTTTGGGGATCTTCTCTCGAAGCTTCTGAGTCAATGCCACTCGAACAGTCATCACGCCAGCAGCTGGACCAGTAAGTCTAACCTTGACAATTGGGTCCTCAATCGCAACAAACTCGAGCTCACCACCACCTGTGCCAGCAAGGTACGGCCTAATCTCGTCAAGTACCTGATATAGGTGAAAACTAGTTAACAGTAATCCTTCAGTTTCAATCTTCATAGTTTTTTTAGAAACAATCTAGTAAAATCAAAAGCGACAAAATCCTATCACTATCACTGATATAAGGAACGGAAATATACAATTTAAAAGATTTTTTGAGAAGTACAATGATTAAATCATAAAATAGGATAGCAGAATTATCATTTGATTTTTGGTTCCCATATACTTCTTGATGGCTTTCATTTTACAGAAAATAAAGTTAGAAATGCTAGCCTAAAATGAGGCACAAAGAATAACAATGTGCATATAAACATACAGAGAATAAGCATTAATTAACAACACCACTCTAAAAGATGTTAATTCAGATACTGAACAATTCAAAGGAACAGATGGTCATCAGAGGTGTAATAGTTAGTTGTACCATGATGTGGATACAAATAACAGGTCCATAGTATAAAAATAAGCAAAACTAACATAGTAGACACAAAAAAAAAGAAGCTAAAATAGTGCTGTCCTACCAACGCAACACTAAAGTTAACAATTTTAGCACTCCAATACATTACCATCATATGTTGAAAGATGGTTCTCAAATATGAATAAACTTGATGTTATTTTCCAGTAAAAGCTCTACAGAAACTGCTAAGCACGGTGCACTAGAAAGCAGTGAATTTGGGTTAGAAGTACATTACAGTGGTGGTGAAAGACTATTTCACAAGAATTCGATATAACTTTAGGCAAATTCATCCAGTACTAAAAAGTTTAAAGACCAGTTCTCAAATATGAATAAACTTGATGTTATTTTCCAGTCACAGCTCTACAGAAACTGCTAAGCACGGTGCACTAGAAAGCAGTGAATTTGGGTTAAAAGTACATTACAGTGGTGGTGAAAGACTGTTTCACAAGAATTCGATATAACTTTAGGCAAATTCATCCAGTACTAAAAAGTTTAAAGACTAGATTACTTTGACATTATGTAAGGATCATTTGGTCCTTGCACAGAAACATTTAGTCAGCAATAGAGAACTCACCTTCTCAATGTTCTCTTGGTTCAAGTCAAGCCCAGTCTCCTCATCAGCGATAGATTCGACGGCAACAATCTCTGGTATTTTCTCCATCAACCGTCGCTCAATGCCCATCTTCATCGTTGTGACTGAAGCAGGGCAAGATCCGCATGCTCCTTGCAGCTTCAATCTCACCACATTCCCATCAATCTCATGCAATGCAACATTGCCACCATCTGCCATAAGGTACGGCCGCACTTCATCCAACACTGCCTCAACGTTTTCAGCAGTCAACGGCAGCTCGATCGCTGGGTCCGGGTTGGCAATAGCTTGCACCACTGAAAAAACAGGACACCAGCAAATCCTCGGTCATTCTTAACCCATCAGGAAGTAATAAAAGCAAACAATACTGACTTCAGAATGCCTCCCTCCAATACCTAACCCAAATTCATTACAGGATATGATCCTGTTTGGCACATCAAAAAACTCAGCCCATATCACCTACTGGTTCAGGGAAACATTCTTTTAAGGAACCAGTGGGGCTATATAAACTAAACTGTCACCATGGAGGTACCATAATTCTCTACAAAACTTTGTACACATAGGTGGTAAACATGACATATGCTATAATTTGACACAATAGCTACCAACGGCAACACAATCTTCCTTTTCACCTACAATTATCCATAACAATGACCCCTGTGCTAACAAGTTAATTTTACTTGAATTAGCTGCCCTAGCTAGAGAAACATAAGCATCGAGAAAAACAATCAATCTAGGAGTAAACAGCCAGTCTTTGCTCTTTTTGCAACGGCTGGATAAGATAAAGGCCAGTGCAATTTGGGACCTCCTCCAAAACTTGCTCTTTGTAAGATTCAACTCTTTCATGGCGATACTTACACAATCAAATCCACCGGTACGTCTAATTAGTCTTCTAATGTCGCTCGACCCCAAACCAGTACAAAATCAACGAAAAGGCAAGTAACACGAAGAGAAGACCACACCAAAAAACGAAAAGACTCACCTTGCCGCCGCCGTGGCCGGCCACCTGAAGCGGCGACCAGCCTCGGAGCAGGCGCCGCCGTCCCGCGACCGGGCGGAGCGATCCCCACCTGCGCACCGACCCAAAGAACCCATCATCAGTTTGATTGAACTGATAAAACCGTCGCCCGAACACGAAGAGAGGCGAGGGTAGGGGAGGAGGGGCCGGACCCTAACCCTGAACGAGGAAGGCGAGGAGGAGGAGGAGGTGGATGGGGAGGGCCCCGGCGCCCACGCCGTCGCCGCCGCCGCCGCCGCCGCGTGCATCACCGGTGGCGGATGAGAGCCTTCACGTGGGTCTTGGATGGACGGGGAGCCTTCACGCAGGAATTGGGAATCTTTGTTCTTCGGTGGCTAGGCGATTGGTATTTCTCTGCCTTTCCCTCGGTGGCTCATATCTTTTGTAGTATACTTTTATTTATAGGAGTATTTGTTATACAAACAGAAGGGAAAGGAAAATTAATTACGGCTCAGCATAAGTTTTTTTTCCAGCTGCTGTATTTTGTTTCTTGTTTTTAAAATTGTTTGGGAAATTTTGTGGTGTTTGGAATAAGTTAACCGCCTCAACGGCGAGGTGCGTGTCTAATTTGGCTTGGAAAACTGGAGGCCGGGGTTAGCTCTCGCGGATGGTGTCATGCCATGCGTGTCACCCCCTGTGTTACCGGCTGAAGGGTATGAAGCATCTGTGGGAGCTGGCATAATCCAACTAAAATTTGTTACTCTCTCCTTTTATTTGATGTCGTTTCAGATATTTGATTTGAGATAAAAAAAAAATAATTAAAATCTTTTGTCTTTATTTGATGTCATTTCAAACATTTGATTTGAAATAAAAAATAATTAAATCTTTTGTCTGAACGGCAACATTAAATAAAACAGAGGAGTATGTTTAAAGAAATCTGGGAGTTTTTTTTTTTTTTTGGTGGGCGATGGGTTGGATTTCGGTTCTTGCAGCGTTCTGTCAAGGATCAAAAACATGTGGCGCAGCAGTCCTCGGCACGTCGCAAGACCACTTGTCTTCTCTCTTTTTTTTGGGGACGAATAAACGATATATTATATCAAATTCCTGACATCTCCTGAGTCTGTATTTCGTATGTGAGAGAAACAGGGCAAGCATACAGGGATGTTTAAACAGGGGATTTGTATTCAAACCCTTGAAATTGAGTTTAGTTAGATCAAGACTTCTACATCATCCTCTGCTCCAAACACCTCCCAAGCTTCTCAATCGTATCAACAACATTTGCATACAGCCGTTCGTTGGTTGCCATGATCGCAAGAAACCAGAGAAACATGCCGTGGACTCGTGGAGTCTGCTCGTCAGTGCAACCCAACGCTCGCACTCCTTTGTTCAGAGCTACAACTAGAGATGAAAACAAACAAAAATGATCGAAAAAATATCTAAATCGTTTTCGTTTTCATATTTTCTTATCCGAACAGAAATGAAAACGAAAAATAGAATCGGAATATAGAATGGGAATATTCAGAATTCGAAATCTCATGACATCGGAATGAAAAATATATCGGTAACGATCGGAAAATGATAATTCAAATCGGAAATATGTTAATATCGACATCACTCTCACTACATTAACTAGAATAATAATATACATAATTTTACCAACTAAAGTATAGATATTTACTAAATTAATATAGGTACCACAGGAGCACAAGTATTTAGTAAAAGGAAAACAACTAGCAGCTGCTGTAGTACAGCAGTCTGGATGGTGAGCAGCACCCGTCGTGCATTTGGGCCTGCCGGATGGGGCGGTACAGGCTGGGCTGCGCTTGGGAGCTGCTGCCTGCCAGCTGGGCCTTTGTTGGGCTATGTTGATGGGCTGTTCCGAGTTACTGAATTCGAGACAAATATGATAATATTCCGATAACCAAAAATATGATCAGAATATTGCCCAAATCGTTTCCGATTCCGACCACCTGGGCTCATTTTCATTCCGATTCCGAATATATTTCGAATATTTCGGAAAGGATCGGGACAAATATGAGATTTGGTTCGGAGTGGAACGGGATTTTAGGGTATCATTTTCACCCCTAAGGTACAACTGCCTTCCTAATGGCCCCTACAATTACAGGTGTAGTTCCCGCTGGGCGACTGGGGGTTACTGAACCAGCACCGATGAGGACCGTGCCCGTCAAACGTCTTTCATGCAGGACGGCTCGTCGTCGACGGTGGCGACGGTGAGCTGGTCGTCCAGCGACGAGGCGGACGCGGTCCGCGACAGCGTGCACACCGTGTTCGTCTCGTGGTCGGTCTCGTAGGTGGTGTCGAGGGAGCAGACGGACCGCGACGTCACCGTGCCGTTCCGCGAGAACAGCGGGTTGCTGTGCCGGTTCCGGTCCTTCACCCGCTTGCACCAGCTGTGGAGAGACTCCCGTACGTTCTCCGAGACAAGGGACTTCTTGAACTTGGATCCCATCTGCCAAGCCAGTCAAATATCAACATCTTTCTGGAATCCTACAGCCTACTTATTTTTCCCTCAGATGGGTTCACTATCAGAGTATCTCTTGGTCCAAGTTAGATGTGCTCTAGGGGATTGGGATTTACCTGAGAAATGATCACGTTTATGGGAAGTGTGCTGTAGCTGCACCAAAACTGAACTACCAACCTGCAATGTTTAGACGCAACACATCAAGCGGAAGCTAGTTTAGCAGACATATTCCTTCTAGTGTAGCCTGCAGTATAGATAACTAGGTGGACACAAGCATGTTTAAAGTATGGCTGCATCATTATTATTAGATCTTTATTGTAAATTTGTGTGTTGTTTTAAGTAGATTGATATAGCAACTGATGTGGAACAATAACTTTTTTTTTTGAAAAATTATACTATAATAGAGGGAGCAAAGTGACGTCAATTGTTCTGCAGACTAAACAGAGCGTACTCATAGAAAAAACCTTACCCGGATACCAAGCGGATGACAATCATGTAATAGTGCTTCATGAAGCAGGATTGTACTTCACTCAGCTCCCACTGAGAAGATATATGCAAATTAGTAAATTTAAACAACAAATGTATAGTGCAATTTGTAGAATGATGACAAGTTGTGCTGTTTTTTCCCCCTATTAAGCTTGAGCTTGACAAATTTTGCTCTTTCACTGTTATTTTTCTAACTAGCAAGTAGTGATCCGGATATCTGCTCATGCCTCATGATAGTGCCAAAAAATGTATTCATACAAATTAAGAAGATGCTCACCAAAGACCATAGGAATGTTGCCATCTCAAATGCATTCTAGAAGCAAGAACAAGTGTTAAGATGACGAAAGAAACATTCATATAAAAATACAGAATAATATGTTATCCATATCGGCAAAAGACATCACCTGAAATGAAATGAATTGTATAAGCCACCAGAGCACTCGAGGTTTTCCAAACCAAAAAAGATCATCGCGCAGTTTGAGTTGTGTGCCAACATAAGGTGCCGTCGCCTCAGCAACTTCCAGAGCCAACTGAGCGATGACGTGCCGGAGCTCAGTACCCACAAGAAGGACCAGCTTTTGAAATTTTGAGGACACAAAATCATGATGAGCCGTAAGTACCATTTTTCAGACAAGAAAAATTAGACATCATTAATCAATACTGCACATTGATTAGGTGACATGGGATACTTACAACAACAGGAACAAAGGACAGCCAGAAATATATGTTGATGCCTACAAATAAAAAAAGGAGGTAAATGGTGTCATATGCAATCTATCAAGTTGAGTGTGTGATAGGGAAGGAGGGAGAGTACCATGAACATTTATAACTATGCATATGATTGCATACACCCAAAGTGGCCAGCTGTAACAAATGCAATGTTAGCTCGTTCATAAATTAAAAAAAATAGACAAGTGAGTTATTACAAAAAAAAAAAAGTGACAGCTCCTGACATGCTATAACCAAGTTGCTAGAAAACTAAGTGTCAAATAGCTTCAGCTGGCACTTTTCGTTGCGAGGTGTGAAGCAGCAGATTAAATTTGGAACAATATGATAACATGAGGCTCTAAATGGTGCCACAACTTATAAAGAGGCAGCCAAGTGCACGTAGCCATTGCTTGCGCAGGGTCCGGGGAAGAGTCCAACCACTTTTGGTCTTTTGTACGCAGCCTTTCTCAGAATTTCTGATAGAGGCTGTTTCTAGGACTCGAAACTGTGACCTCATGGTCACAAGGCAACAACTTTACCACTGCACCAAGACTCCCTTCATCAGATTAAGTCTCGTGAAAAACTTACTTAATGTCTAATGCTTTAGATGAGAGAAGGATAATCTGGAGAGCAAGTTCTTTTTTTACCTGATACCAATTGTTCCATTGTAATCATCTTCCATGCTCCTTACCATGTATTTGTGGAAGTCATATGAATGTGGCAGCTTGTGGTACTGAAAAGAAACATTTAGGCAAGCAAATCACAATGCAGGAAATGGCTCGCAATAAGCAACAGGAAAAGTAGCACGCCATAAATATTAGACAGCAGGAAAAGAGAGAAACAACAGAAACCAGTACTTACGGTGACAAAGCCAAGCCTCAGTGCCAAATAATCTGATCTTGTGATGGAGCCCTTGAATTGACGTAGAAAACATAGCTGCAATGTTTCAGAGTTTCCAGAGAAAATTAGAGAAACTTCACAATCCAAGAATTCTAATATATCGCAAATTTCACCAAGCCGTCCCCGAAAGGAATGTGCATCTGTATAGGTGTCATCATGGATGTATACCCTATTTAGGTATTTACAGTACTGAAGACGAGATGCATAAATATCTTGACTTTATAGTCCACTGATACCTCAGATGTCATTACGTAACCATGTGATATGCGTTTAAGGTCAAATAAGACTGGATGAATGCACAAATAAAGGCATTCTAAAGTCTTGACTTTAATGTGCTTATCTGATTAAGAAATGCAAACAGAATTGGCTCCACGTCCTGTTCTGGGGAAAGAACTTACCATCCAGATAAGTACTTTATTTTTGCTCCACGGATGAGAAGCATGATGAAAAACAAAGGTGGACTGCCTTCGCATCACTCTAGTTCTTCTAGCTGATGGAAACAAAGAGTCACGGGAAGAAGAGATCAGCAATGTCACATTACATTTCGTGTCGCAAACACTGTATTTCACTATTTTGATTGACACTACATTGCTCCCACCTTTCAACGCCTCAGCTGCGATTGGACCAGCAAGGGTCTCCCATTTCCTCCAGCTATATATCTGACCAATAGCAGAAGGATAAGATACAAGTTCACAGAGGAAATAAAAAGAATGTTTGATCAGCAACGAAGAGGGTACACTAACCTTAATCATGGACAGAACCACTGTTACAAAACTGTACAATACATGAGTGATACCAAGAATGAACAGAAAACGATGCAGCTGCTCGAGGCCCTCATATGAAACAAAAGGCTCATGGCCCTGCAAGTAGAAGAAAAAGAACACCAAGTCAAGTCAGCACACATGACTCTACTGTGCAACCTTCGTCGAATCAAATTCTGCCATTTGATTACCTCGCCACAGACATGCGCCGCATTACTACCAGATATGTGGTTCATGACAGATGTCTGGTTTCCCTCCTCGAGGTGCACGAAGCGGTCGAAATCTTTCTCTGAGCAGATGTAGAACTTACTCGAGAAGACCGATGAAGGAACACAGATTTCTGATATCCAGTGAGCGGACTGGCTAAGCAGCAACGAGATCACGCCGAGCAGCATCAGTTCTGCAGGTAGAGTCATGGTTTCTCTTGGTGAGGCAAACAGTCAAACAGTTCGTGATGGGCAGTACTGCAGGGGAATTGGTTCCTCTCATGACAGTGTTCAGCAGTCTAAGTGCCAAAGTGGCCCCAACGGCAACCTATGGCTGACAGGAAACTGAAGCAGCTGAACTGGAAGTCTGGAATGATAGTCGGACATCCTGGAACCCAAAAAAGGGAAAACTGAAGCGGAGAAATGGTGCTCGAACAGCTACTCCAGTTATTATAAGGCCATAGGGCCATCGATCATTCCACGCCGGGGCAAAGAGCCCAACAACTTGGGGGCAGCAACAGTGGAGAGATTTGTTGCATTCCCACCGGTGAGAGCTCGGCATTTCGTCACTATGCAAGCGTGAACAGAGCTGAAGGCTCTACAGGCGACAAAAACGGCATGCGGCTGAACTGGGACGCCACGCTGAGAAGGTAAAAATCCAAAACGGGAAACGCGGGCCCGTGTGGAACACAGTAAACAATCGTGCCTGAACAAGCGCGGGTTCGGAATACCTTCGCGGATCTTCTCGAGCGCGGCGAGCATGGCCTTCCGCTTGGTCTTCCGGAGCCACTGCATTGGAAGGGGGGAACGTTAACACGGATGGATCCAATCCATTTCAAGCCGGTGAACAGAGGAGCAGCAGCGAAAGCAGTCAGTCACCTTGGCGAAGCGCGAGAGCGCGCGCTCGACGAGGAAGCACGCGGCGACCATGAGCGTGGTGACGGTGGCCACCGACCACGTCGGCGTCTCCGCCAGAGACCGCCCGGCCTCCCCCATGCCCAGGACTCCACCGCCGCCGCTCCTCCACCGTCCGTCCCCCGCGAGCCGAGCCGAGCCGAGCAGAGCTGCGCAGAGCTCACGGCGCCACCTTTCCGGACTCCGGCGCCGCGATCTGCAGAATGCAGCGGCGAGCTAGCTTAACTAGCTCATCCGTGCTCTGTGGCTCTGTCTCCCGCGCCCCCCCCCCCCCCCCCCCCCCCCCCCCCCCCCCCCCCCCCCCCCCCCTCTCTCTCTCTCCCCTCTGACCCCGGGAGAAGGGAGCAGTAGGTTCTGATTCGGATTTGGGGCGAGAGTAATGGGGATTCGGGATCCGTACGGAAGCGGGCGTAGTTTATTGCCTCGGTGGAGGCGGGCGCGGTCGGCGGAGGAGCACGACGAAGCAGCGGGTGTGCACGTCGTCAGCATTGAAGTCGTAGCACGAGCACGCGTTGCTGCTGCGAGGTGGAAGGGGAGGTGGCAGGGGAGGGAAGCGCGGCAGCGGCATGTGGGACGGCATGCCGCCCACGAGCTGAGCTTAATGAGGATGATTGATTGATGGGTGTACTGGCTGTGCTTAGCTGAAGCTCGAGTGCCAAATCATCAGTTAAGCTAGTGGTGTGTTTAATGTTTAATATAGGTTGATTGGCTCAATTTGGGCATCCGCGTGCTCTCTTCTCTGTATGTTTCCCGCGTTTTGGGGCATGCGCGGCAAGCTTGTTCAATTTATAAGTGACAGGGTCTCTAAATATAAGCACTTTTATATTTAATGTTAACTTTAACTGTTAATAATAAAAAAATAATAATAATATTTTACTATATATAAGATCATGTTATTAAATTATTTATGAAACAAATTTCATAACATATAACTCTTTATATTAAAAATTATTTAAATTTCTAAATATAATTAGTAAAGCTGATAAAAATTTAATTTTAATTAAACCCAAAAATACTTATATTTATGAATGTACTATAAATTTAAAAGTGATATATAAAAATATTTTTAAAATAATATTTTTTATATTTGACCTCGAACAATAAGAATTATGAACCGGAGTACATAGCAGGATGTGAATGGAAATGGCAAGAACAACAAAATACGTGCACACTTGCTTTATTATGGAAGGTGTAATTTTGCATAAAATCTTACATGAAATGCATAGAAAAAAAAATAAATAGAGTGATATTAAAAATTGACTTTGAGAAGGCATACTATAAAGTCAATTGGAGTTTTATGCAACAGACTCTAAGAATGAAAGGATTCTCTTTAACATGTTTAACATGGTGCAAGTGGATTGATTCTTTTGTCAAAGGAGGGCATGTTGAAATTAAAATAAATGATCAGATAAGCCCTAACTTTAAAAAAAAAAGGGAGTCCCTTTTATAAGTCATTTTAGATTCGAGCACGGGAATTAAGAAAAGTGAAAAAGATGAGATGTTTTGAAAATGAGTAGGAGAGAGATAGAGCGAAGATGCATTCAGAAGAGAAAAAGTTATCTCGAAAAGTGAAAACGATTTATAATTTAGAAAATTTGAAAATTTTGAGTAACTTATAATTTGGGACGGAGGGAGTATTGTAGTGGATATGTTGCAATATTGATTAATAGAGCAAAACAGAATGATCAAATTTCGGGGGTAATACCACATCTCGTGGATGATGGATTATCCATCCTACAATATGCAAATGATACAATAATTTTTATAGATCACAATATGAACTAAGCTAAAAATATGAAGTTGCTTTTATGTGCCTTCGAACAGCTATCGAGTCTCAAAATAAATTTTCATAAAAGTGAACTATTCTGTTTTGGGAAAGCAAAAGAGTACGAGGCTCAATACATGGAACTATTTGGGGGTAAGCAGGGAGCCTTCCCGTTCAGATATTTGGGAATTCCTATGCATTGCAAAAAAAAATTGAGTAACGGGGACCAGAAAATGATACAAGAGAAAATAGAAAGAAAATTAAGTAGTTGAAAAATGAAACATGTTTGTGGGAGGACGATTGGTACTAATGAACTCAGTGCTCACTAGTACTATGACTATGTTTATGCTCTCGTTTTTTTATGTACCAAAAGGGTCCTGAAAAAAATTGATTACTGTAGATCATGATTCTTTCGGCAAAATGACAGTAAAAAAAAAGAAATATTGATTAACAAAAATGGAGTATTTTTTGCCAACTCAAGGATCAAGGTGGGTTGGGTATATAAAATATAGGAATACAGAAACAGTGCTTACTAAGTAAGTGACTATTTAAGCTAATTAACGAGAAAGGTATGTGCCAAACTTTACTGAGAAAAAAGTATTTGAAGAGACACACAATAGGAAGAGTGGAAAGAAAACCAGGGGATTCACGCTTCTGGTCGGGTCTCATGAAAGCCAAACCTAAATTCCTGAGATATGTTTCCTTTAAAATGAATAATGGAAAACAAACTCATTTCTGGGAAGACATTTGATTAGCGGAACCACATTACACCATTATTATCCATCATTATACAATATAGTATGAAAAAAGAGTGATATTGTTGAGTCTGTTTTTGAAACTGTTTCACTTAATATATCTTTTAGGCGATCATTGGATAATAATAATGTACAGTTATAGTATGAACTAGTAACAAAATAGCTCAAACAATTTTTCTAATAATGCTGATAAAATCATTTGGAATTTGCATTCGTACGTTAAACTTACTGTTCACTCAATGTATTGAAAAGAAATAAAGTGCTATAGATGATCAAACCACCACTCAAAATAAAAATTTTTGTGGTACCTATATAAAAGTGTGATGTTAACTAAAAATAATTTTGCAAAGAGAAACTGAGAAGTAAAAAATGTTGTTTTTTATGAGATGAAAACATTGAACATTTATTTTTTAATGTCAAAATGCAAGGTTTCTATGGAATTTAGTAGATTCTGTGTTTTGGTTTACAACCTGCACAATGTGTATTTGAAAACAGATTAAATAGTTTGTGGTCAAAATTTAGACAACCACTGCTAAATCGGCTTTAGCAGTATGATTTAATAAAACTCCAAATGCAGGTACGGTTGTGAAGTCAACTTGAGAAACCGAAGTTTGACACGTATTCATACTGTCATCGTTATTTTGTTTCCTTGAAAGAAAGACGTGAGCTGCAGCTTTATAATAAAAGCCGTAATCTCTTCAGACACAAAGCTGAATTATATTTTTCCATTATTAAAAAACTTGCTTGATTAAATTTACAGCGATATATCCATATTACATATAATTAACAGGTGTACACTTACGGCCTTACGGGTACAGGGTACTCTGATACCACGCCGTTATCACACACAGCTATGAGCAACACATCGTCACAAGCAATAACGGAAAACACACACGTACGCACGCTTGACGCGACGCGTACAAAGACGACGGATCGGCTGGCTCCCGGCCTCCCAACCAAACGGATCAACAGAAGCTAGCAACAACAGGAAGTCGATCGACGACAGACGACGGCGACGATTAAGCTTAGTACGCGCGCGGCCGGCCGGTGCAGGTGATCACCCGCGCGGCGCGCGACAGCAGCCCGGCCTTCCTGTGCGTCCTCGTCGGCCGCGTGCGCGTCCGCGGCGGCCCGACCACCCGCCGCC
>BCLF01000031.1:1197545-1228600 GCA_001602275.1 Zoysia japonica | reverse complement strand
CCCCCCCCCCCCCCCCCCCCCCCCCCCCCCCCAAAAAAAACTATGCGATATAGGGTTATGCCGCAGCCTCGTCCCAACCACGTGGTACGCTGAGATCCGGCGCAGCACCTTGACGGATCCAACAGCGAGAACGCAACGACAGTTCGGATTTAGGTCTAGGTCCACGGAGTGGGAATCGTTGTGCGCACCTTGTGGTCAGACTCGGAGGCGTACGTGACGGCGAGGATACCTGCCGCGAGAAGGAGAAGGAAGGGCAGGGCGTCCCGGCAGAGCATTTCGTCGGCGGCGAGATCTAAGCAGAGGCGCCGCGGTCTCAGTCCCGAACGAGCGCGAGCTGCCTCATAGAAAGGTAGGTATGGCCCGCAATGTTTTTAGAAAAGGTTAATTGATTCATGCCAATTCTTGCATTTTGAAGATATGTCGTAACAATTCATCTAATTGAAAATATACTATTATAATTTTAACAAAATTAAAAAAATATTATTTTCTACATTTTGATTAGTTATACGAAAATATACCATTATAATTTTAACTAAGTTAAAAATATTATTTTCTACATTTTGAATTAGTTACTGTACTTTGTTCTTATAAAGTACTTATGTATGGACGAAAATACCTCTCTCTAAATCTGCACATTCGGTGAGGGTGACAAAAGATGGCCAAGGCATGCGCGACGGAATAGAGTTGTGTTGATCTGACCCAAAATGGTGATGGTGAGGAAAAAGTAGCACTGTAAAAAGTATATCATGATGGCATTTTTGTCCATATGAAAATACCATATAAAAATATGATAGAGAAACTGATTTAAAATGTAGAAAATAATATTTTTCCAAGTTAAAATTATAACGGCATATTTTTAATTAAGTGCATTGTAATAGTATATCTTCAAATCATGAAAATTGTAATGGCATGAATCTAATTAACTCTGAAAAATGGGCTGGAGAATTGGGTATATGAACACAGAGTTTTTTCATGTTCCTGCAGTACTAAAATAAAACAAAAAAATATTTAGGCAAAAAATATCCTTATTCCAATGATAACCGATACATATAAAGAAAGCCTAGAAATTGATATCGATGTGTCAATGCTATTTTTGCGGCTTACAATGTATTCCCTCCATTTTCGAAAAGAAAGTCATTTTAGGCATGATTTCATATATGAAGAAATAACTAATTATTCTGAACTTACAAACTCATTTCATTCTGAACTTGTTGTCACTGTTGATTTTTGGTGCTATCTTTAATTATTCATTTTATTCGATAAAAAATAATCAAGTATCTAAACTTTTAAATTATGCTTCAAATAACTTCAATAATAAAAAATTATAAAAAAAATATATGATAATTATCAATTTTTTTAAAAAATAAGATAAGTTAAAATAATGTTAGAAATAAACAACGATAATATTTAAGAACTACGATACGCAAGTACAGTTGTCCACCATACTCTTTAATTCTGGTGACATCCTTAACCATGAAAGAGGGAGCAGAGCTTACTAATGTAGTAATTCTATTAGTGTAAAATTGTTACAAATTTGAAATAATTTTCACTTTTTAGCATGCAATAAAAAAACCCAATGCATCATGAATTTTTACTTAGTGGAGTTGGATTTTTTTTTTGTTATTTTTCTTGTGAAGTCAGCCGTAGAACATTATAAACAGCTTTCTGTCATGATGCATGTCACTATTGAAAATGAGCACGTTTCCTTCGAAAAGCAAGGGAGAGAAGCCCAGCCCATCCCAGGTGTTGGCGCAAACCAGCAGTCCAGGTCCAGCACTGCCAGGCCTGGACTCGAATCACTCCGCTTCGGACTCGCCTCCGCCGCCGCGGAGGCGTAGGGGGCCCCGATCGCCGGCTCACAGCGTGCGTGAAAATGTCGACATAGCTGCCACCGGAAGCGGCGGGCGCCCCCCCGACGCGTCTCGTTCTCTGGTGAGACGCCCTTTACCCCCTCCCCCCTGCGTATCCAGTCCGCGCCTAGGGTTTATACGTGTCAGGGCGTGCGGAGGTAACCGACGTGGTGCAGTTTGGCTGTTTTAGCTGCCGAGTCGATTGCTTAGTCGTTGAGTCGGTGGACTGATGGGTAGAATCTGTGGAATCGGGTTCAGTATAGCAGTGGAGCAGTTTACGATCTTCTGTATTGTTCATATCAGTGGCAGATGTCTGGTGAGTGACGGCCGCTTGATAGAGGAATCGGCAGTTGAGACTGATTGGCCCGCATGAATGACAAATTGAGCTTATGATTCTATCGAGCGTGATTGGGATTTTCTCTCTTTTCTGGAGTATAACTGGTTTTCTACTTAAAGATCATCACAGCCCCGGATCTTATGATAATGTGCCATGTTCTGTCCTTAGAAGCTTTAAACGTTTTTTTTCCCTTACGGAATGGATTGTGCCTTTTATGCCCCATCCAAACGTCAATGTCAATTTAACATGTTGTCTGTTCAGAGGAAACCTCCAAAGTACACATAGTTCCCGCTTACACAGCGTTCAAGGAAGGCTCCGACCACACACGAAGCCTTTCCCTGCATTTCTGCAAGTGGCTGTTGTAATTTTGAATTGTGGGCCTCGGAGGTCGAAGTTAAATTACAATTTTAATTGTTTTATGGAATTCTGGCCCATGGCGCAAAACGGGCCTTGTTATTTACATATTAATTTGAAATATTTAAACGGGCCTTGTTGTTTCTGGGTGATGGCTGCCTCACTAACAGCATATTAGTTTCTCTTAGTGGGTTGAGTTGAGGTTGCCTCTTACTTAGCAGTTAGCATAGGCGCCAATGTAATCTACTTTCTTCTGAGTGGTGGTGTTTGTTGTACGGGTATTTGACCCTTCTTCTTAATTTAATGATACACAACTCTCCTGCATGTTCTTGAAAAATAATATTTAAACATGGTTTTGGTCCCATGCCAACGTGCTTTACGTGATTTGCCAAGCCCGTTTAGCAAATTATGTTTTCATACATTTGGACATGTCCAACTGTTCAGTCTTGTCTTGGGCTTCTGTAATGAACAATTTCGCTTATGTCATAAACACAGGAAAAATGAAAATATCCAGTGGTCTAAGATTTGTCATCCTAGATGTATCTTTTCTTATGAAACAGTATTACAGTTTTCTTTTCTAATATTAATTTAGTTCTTGCATTAGTTCTGTTGTAGTCTCTTTCTCTTCATCAAACATGAGTGACAAAATATTGTCCTCTCATCACATCTTTAAGGACAGTTTATTGCTGTTGAATTTGATTAAAGTTTGAACATTTTTGAGTAATTTTTTCCTTCCATGTACATTTATTTCTTTAACACTTCTGAGCTGACAAGGCAAATCCACTAATTCATCAGGAAGCCAGCCTTGAACCTTTTCTTTGGAGCAATAAGTTCCTCCTGTGAATAATGTTAACATATATGTCATGCAAGTTTAGGCACATCAGCATTTGTGCTATTTCATACATTTAGATTTGGATATTTTCCTTCTCTTGCGTTATCTTTAGAGTTGTTGCCTAGGCCTCAAGCTCGAGTCCAATAATCTACCTCTTGTAGAAATTTAGGGAAAGGCTGCATACAAAAGAGCCAAAGTGGTCGGACCCTTCCCTGGACCCTATGCAAGAGGTGAAGGGGAGCCTTGGCACCGCGATGCAGCTGTTGCTTTGTGATCATGAGGTCATGGGTTTGAGTCCTAGAAACTGCCTCTTGCAGAAATGTAGGGAAAGTCTGCGTACGCCGTACGAAACACCCAAAGTGGTCGGACCCTTCCTCTGATCCTGTGCAAGCGGGATCTAGATGCACTGGGCTGCTGTCACGTTATCCTTGGAGGTACATGATGAATTCCTATATTAAATAGTTGCTATCATCCTTGAAAGTGGAACAACATAAATGTAGCAAGCAAGAATTTTTTCTAATATTTTTTAACTATCTGATGGAAATAGGAATTTGGACAGTGACAATGGTGGAATAAGTTATCACAAAAGATTCTAGTGATGAAGTCGTCCTGGAAAATTTTGAATTTGCTCTTGTTGTCTGCATGTTAGGTGGCCTGGGTGATGCCATGACAAAGATCTATAGAAGCTTACAATTCAGTTGAGCCTACCATATCTTCATGCTTTACCACACCAGAGTGCTCTGGTGGGTGCTCATGAGGTTATCATATCTTTTTGCTCACTTCTCTTGTTAGGTGCCGGTTCTGTTGCAATGACAAAGATTTTAAGTATTCTTGCACTTGACCTACCTCATTCTAGAAGGGTTATTGCACTCTTCACAATTGATGATATATAGATTATTTGCAGCACTTTCCAGTTTCTCAAACGGTGGTGTTAGGTAAAGCTATACAGGGCTTTGCATCATATCCGCATGCATTGACAGTATCCCACCTACTTTATTTTTCGTGGAGTCCCTCTCATTGGCAGAAGATTCACTAGACCTAACTCATCTTGTGTAGTAAAAACTTTTAAAAAACATATATACAACTTTTCTTATCTTTTGCTACGTACAGCAGATTTATCCAGAAGTTTATGTGACTTTCACCTGGAAAAGCCTATTTTACACTTATCTGCCCAGTTATGTCATGTGTGCAGCATGTTTGAAAAGATTGAGAGCAATTTGGCTTGCGGCCAAACCAGTTGGGTATTTCAGTTTGTTGATGGGTGAGAATCTCTTCTAGCGGATTGCAATGCATGGAACACCTATGTAATGCATATAGAGCAAAACAATCAATAAATTAATATCTTGACCTTTTGGAGAAACCCACCTTGTGCTTAGATATGTTGCCTCTTGAAAACACAGTATGAATTCTTGGTAGAAAAGGTTGCTTGTAGACTTGTAGTATCTGCTTTTATTCTTGGAAATACACGAGACATATACATCTAACATATGCTTCATGTGGTCTTCGCAGAGTATATGTCATTATGTGACCATGAATTCATGTAGCTGTATTGTCTATCCATACTCAAAGTACACACTGTGTCGTCTACATACCAGGTATGTACAGCGTCCCTAGTCCATTTAGATTCATAAGCAGGAGGACAAGATCTCAAGGGGAACTGAGCATCGTGAGCATGTGATGTTTGGATGGTTAGGGATGAAGTTAAGATCACTTTTATTCTGAAACAAGAAGATCAGCATATTGACCGGCAATTACCACTCTATGGTCAGTATGACTGAAAAGATCATAGACACTGCAGCAACATGTCCACCTCAATCCAGACCATTTGTTAAATGTTGGGTGGGCTGCAATGAGCCTGACATAACAAAGAGGGTTGCATATTGGAGTTGGCTTAAAGTTAGTTAATCAACAAGCTGTTAGGTTTTTGCCTTAGCTAATACTATGAACCTGATATCCCTTTCAACTTTTCTTGGAGTGCATCAGCTGCTCAGCCTGCTCCTTTATTTGAAAAAAAATGGGCAACCTGGCAACATTGGCCACTTTTTGCATTCATTGTTGTTCAGCTAGTAGAACACTGACAGGTACTCAGGTAATTTGCAAGCGGACGCTGCATCCACTGATCAATCACCGGAAATCACTGGGGATGCTGGGGAGTCACTTCAGCTTCTAGAAGGTGAGCCCCAACAAAAAGGGTACACCTTTTTTCACTGATGCCATAAAAAATCACGAAGCCAATGGAAAACGACATCTGAAAAGGATGGCTGAGATCGGAGATGAGATAGGAGCAATTGGCAATTGGCAAAAGCATCGGCTGGCCTGCCGTTGTGTGCTGCTGCTGCCTTTTGGGGTGACGTCATGTGGGCTACCAAGCACCAACCACCAGCTACCACCGCCCAATGTTTCACTGAAAAAACCTTGCTCTTATTCCACATCCCCTCTATTCCCTGTCCGTCCTTACTACTCCATCCGTATCCATTTAATTGTCATTTTAGATTTTCATTTTAGGTATGGGCACGGAGATTAAAGATAGTGAAAAAGATGAGATGCCGTTGAAAATGAGAAGAAGAGAGATAAAGATAGAGGTGTATTGGGAACAGAGAAATGTGTATTAAAAAACGAAAACGACAAATAAAAAAAAAAAACTTGTGAACTGTAGGATGACAAGGACGGAGGGAGCACAATCTTCATCATATTTGTCCTAAGTTGGCGCCGGTGGTTCGGATTCTTTTTTGCCGGTGAGTGGATTATGATCATTTTGGTTGGCTCAAAAGGTAGATGCAAATTCAGCAGGAAGCTTCCTACATTTCCAAACTAAATACCATAACCGGATGATCTGATCCTGTGATCTGGAACGATTCAGTTGACACAGGTACCTCTTCATGGCCATAGGCATAGGATGTTCCCCATTAAATTCGCTTCTATCCAAAAGGAACATTATAAATTGTCATCCAAAAAAAAAAGAATATTGTAGCAGGTCAGCAATTGCTTGAGCCACTGGAGGTTCAGTAGTCAGCTCAACGTGAAAAGGAGGGGTAGCTAATGCTTGGATGGAATCATTTTGTCATGTGTCCTTTTCGGTGATGGTTGAGGGGGTTAAGAATAGATTTGCTCCACCATGCACTCAGGTGGTCAAGTGTGAATGCACTTTAGCAATCAGACAGATTCTTGCGCCCCTTTCTCTTTTTTTCTCTTCCGCTTTGCATTTGCATTTACCCACCTCTGATGGTCATTAGAAAGTTCTCTCTTCACAAGACCCCGCCGGCCAACCCTGTAAAATAATTGATGTTGCCAGTAGATCACGAGTCATTGTAGGCCTACAGTGAGTCAACAATATTATGTATATGAATAGATGCATTGGGTGGAAGGCTCACGTCACTACTATATTTCTTTCATGCAAGAAACCATTTTTTCGAACGTTGGTGAACTTTTAGCCCTAAGCCAAGAGAATATCTGGTTTGTGAGATGTAAATTTTTCAGACATCTCAACAAATCGTTACCTAAGATTTGGAGTTCTTGTTTGGTGCCATATGTTGCTACTGGACTTACTCTCTGTTGGCTTAATCACGTGCAGTTTGACATGATCAGATATGCCTTTTTTTTCCTCCTCCCATCAGAAAGCCTTCACAATTTTCAAATGAACAGATTTTCTTGTAGCAGCAACTTCTCGACTAAGCTTTTGAATTATAAATTATTTTCACTTGACAGAGAGATAGTCTCTGTAGTCTTGTTAGTATTTCGCATATCTGAGTTCTTGAATTGAATTTTTTTTCCAAGGAATATCAACGCACGTTTCACGTGCATGGCTTCATTATGATTACAGTTGTAACATGCATGTATTACACATACTGTATGTGATAAAAATGAACTGTCGATATTGACTTCTGCATAAATCTAGTTTTGCACGATTACTAATTTGGTAAATACTTATTTCAGCTTAGACTTCGTCATAACACATCGGCATAGAGAGGCTTACATCAGGAGCGTCTCTATAAATTTGGAGTCTCTGTACAAAACAATAAATAGGGTTTAAAATTCTAGTGCCATTTTTTATTTTTTATTTTATCTTATGTTTTTTATTTTTCAATTCATATTTTCAAAGTCCATTTGTGAAAGACGTGATTAGAACAATTAAAAACTAGATCAATTTTTACTCATTATAGACTATACTTTTAATCCGATTTGTAATTTAATTCGTGGAAAACATGTCTTATAGTTTTGAACAATTTCTAGACTAATCTATGTTTATTATAGATTATACATGAGATCAATTAAATAAAACTATTGAAACAAAGCTTATAAATGCAATTATATGTTTAAAGTACTTAGAAAATTTGAGGTCTCATAATTTTGGGATTCTGTGTTGTCGCACAGCTCGCACGGACCTAGGACGCCCCCGCTTACATCCAAGGGAAATGAGGTACGCTGTATCTGACACCAAGTATGGCTAATCTTGTTTAGAGTTATTATGTGACGAGAAGTTACGAGATTTCCTATTACCGTTCTTGACATATTTGGCGTGGAGCACCTTGAGTGCAGTTCCAGTCTTCTATTGGTCTCCATATAGAAGTTTCATACTACGTATTTGTCACCAAAGAATTCAGATATGGCGAATCATGTAAAAGATGGCTAGGCTGACATATGGCAACAAAGGAAGAATTAACATAATTTTTTTACCTAGCACCATGCTTATGTCGCAGATCAGAATTTCAACTTTGACGCACCAGCAGTAATTTTCGCAGTAACTCTTAGCTTTCCTTTGCCTGATGCATGAGTCACGAGCATATAATCTTCTCCTTTTGGGTGGATCATGATCGATCAGAACAATCACCACATTTTCAACCCTTCCCTTACACGTTGGTTATTTTTATTACTAGGTGCGGATATAAAGAGGTTTGAACCCCTATTTAGAATGTTCATGTTCTGCTTGTGTGCTTAATTACTGAAGACCACTCTCGCTCTGCTTCAAAAACCCTGAAGTTTAGATGCGGCAGTACCGATTTCCCCACCAACTACCACCATTCATCACCAGACACCAGACCACACACTCCATGCTCTGAGCATTAGGTCATTAATAAACCCAAAAGCCCTCCAATACATGCCCCTTCGTCGTGGCACTTTATCCCCTACCCTTCGGTGTATTAACACCTCTTCCATCCCTTCGACCAACCTACCTAATCAGAGGAAGGGAATCCACCTCACATGCTTCCAACGCCCTGTACAACAAGACTTTTCTTTGAATTCTTTTCTGGAAAATGGCTCCCTGCAAGCGGCCATGTGTCTGCAAACATTCAAGAGCCTAACTTCCCATAACTACCATCACAACACCCCCATTTACTTCAACATCACTTCTATTCCTACCTTCTGATCTTTAGCCCAGCCAAGAATATCCATAAATCTTCAAAATAAAGCTCTTTGGAACACAGTAATATCACAGATTTTACCCAAAAAACTTAGAAAACAGAAAAAATTCTCTGCTCCAAAGGAGGCAAGTTGCAAAGGCAAGGTGCTGAGAAATAGTTGTAGTCATACTAGAAAGTCAGGTTTGTAACTGTCCTAACCAAAGGACATGTCTCTGGACTCAAACATCTACAGTATCGAGATGAAGATCATGAACTTGCACATCAAAAAGGAGAGAAGCTACACCATGTTTTAGGCAGTGCTGATAAAAGACGAGGAACAAGAAAGCAGGTAGCCAGCACAAGTCAAGACTATGTTACAAAGATCTCTAAGCATGCCTGGCTTTTTAGTTAAAACTATACTCCTATTACTTTGCCTCACCCCCTCTGATCATATCGCTAATCTCATGCTATTGGCCTCTGTAGCAGGGCGCCGCTTGTAACAGACTAGTGCGAGCCCACTGTTCCTGCTGCCGGGACCCGCCGCCACCGCCGCAAACGCACTCGACGCCAGGCCGGTACCCGAGGCTGTTGAGGCACAGGCACACCGGCACCGTATTGAAGTTGTCTGCTGCCGCTGCTGTCGTTGTCGTCGTCGAGGCTGGTAGGAGTACTTGCTTCAGTGGCTTGTCCCCGGACTCCTCCGGCGGCTGGTAGGGCGCGAGGCTGATGGACAGGTTGAGGTCGATGTCGAGGTGCTGCCGCGGCCGCGTTGCAGGCGGCGGCGGAGTGGCGGACCGCGGCTCGTCGTCGCTGCTGTGGCTGCACGCCTCAGGCGAGTGGGGCAGAAATCTGGCAAAGTGATTATCCTGCGGCAGCTGGTGATGGCCTGGTGGAGGCGCAGGGAAGCTCTGTTTCTGCACCGCCGGTAGCTGGTAATGCGGCTGCGGTTGCGCCGGCGCGGCGGCGGCGGCATTGACGGGGCGGTGGGTCTGCGGGTCCACGCCGCGGGCGAGGAGCTTGCGCTTGATGTGCGTGTTCCAGTAGTTCTTGATCTCGTTGTCCGTCCGGCCCGGCAGCCTCCCGGCGATGAGCGACCACCTGGTTCGGAACAGAGAAAAATGATCAGAAAAAATGCTTTCTTGCAAGGTAGTACTGCTAGAGTAATACTCGTAAATCAAATATAGCAGTCATGATTCGCAGCTGTTGGATCTTAATAACGACGCGGCCTTACTTGTTGCCGAACAGCTCGTGGAACTTGATGATGAGCTCGTCCTCCTCCTCCGTGAAGTTGCCCCGCTTGAGGTCCGGCCTCAGGTAGTTGATCCACCGCAGCCGGCAGCTCTTCCCGCACCGGAGCAGCCCTGCGCAACCATCCGCCGCGCGTAAGCACGTCTGATCTCTCTCCATCTCGTGGATACAACATCATGTCTATCTATCCCGTTATAGTTTATTATGTTTGCATAAATCCAATCCAAACGCCCACAGACATATCTCTAAATCTTCCAGTGGCACGCGTAACAAAGAAGCAAGTGGCTGTTAGTGTACCTGCGGCCTTGGGCAGCGACCTCCAGCAGCCCTCGCCGTGGGCCTTGATGTAGGCGATGAGGCGCTGGTCCTCCTCCTTGGTCCAGGCGCCCTTGTTGGTGTGCGCCTGCTCGCAGCACGGGGACCTTCCCATGCTGTGCTTGGCTCTCGATCGTCTCGCCGCCGATGAACGCGCTTCGACGCCTGGAGTTTTACAGGCACAGATTCGCCTGTGTTTATTTTGTTCTTGTTGTGGAGGGAGAGGAGAGGGTGTGCCAGGACGAGGAGCCTGGTTGTGACGGGAGTTCTGTTGTTCCGTGCGAGCTTTTTGTGAACGAGGGAGGAGAGGTGGTGGTTGTGTTGGTTTTATATGGGGAGGAGGGGAATGGAGGGGACGAGAGGAGGGTGGAGGAAGGTGGGGGGCCCATTGACCCGGATCGCGCTGAGCCATTTGACCGAGTTGCTGTGTGATGAGAGAGAGAGAGGGAGAGTGAGAGAGAGGTGGTTGGTTGCAAGCGCTGGATTTGGGAGGTAGGTATGCTGCGGCTTGAGTGCCTTTGTCCTATGCCTCTAGCTTTTATTTTGTTTTATTTATTGCTACTTTATTGTCCGGTTTGTTTTCCGGGCAGGGTGTTTGGGAGGGAGTACTCGTACACCAGCTGTTTGGTGTGATTCGGTGTGGAATTTAATTTGTGTACACCCGTTTGACTTTTGGGCCAGTGCTACATGATAGCATGTACATAATGAAATTAATGAGTTAAAAATGTATTACTCGAAAAGTTAGATGGTGGTTAGTTAAAAAGCTGTTTGTTGAAATTTAGTTATTAATTTTTTAATATACATTTAACTTTTCAGCACATCAAAAGGCTAAAAAAACAGCTTTCAGTGAGTTTTTCAGTTTTTAGTTTATTTTTACAAAAGCTAGCTTTTCAACATTTTAAAAGTCAATTTTTCAAAACTTTATTTGTTTTAGCTTCTTAGTTTTTAGCTTTTCAGCTGAAAAAAGTTGAAGTAAAGAGAGCCTACATGAGAGCATGTACATAATGAAATTAATGAGTTAAAATGTACTAGAAAACAAAATGAAACGAATCCTGTGAAAGTGAACTGGTATGGACAATATTCAACTCATAGGGATGTTGGAAGCAATTTTTTGGCCATGGTAATATTCCCTTTTTGGGCTTGTTTGATTTAGCTTCTCGGAGAAAGTCTCACAAGATTTCTTTGTTGTAGCTTCTGGGATAAACCTGGGTTCATGTACAATTATATACCATTATAAGCTAGTGCATCATAAAAATTAAGGGAGAAGCTGTGTTGGAACCCAGCACGATGATGTGTAGCAATGGCAGCTCTAGGTAATATTCCCATGGTTGCTGAGCTGTTAATTTCTGATAAATCATAGTACTAGCTATGATGAGGACTGTTGAAATTGATCATTTAAACCGGAGTAGTATCTTTCTCTGATGCTATTCTGATGTACGCCTATGCAACGTTCCCACTGATTTTCTCTTTTCAGCCTCAGACCTGAGACGCGTTTGTTTAATTGTACCACCCCTGAGGGCCCGAGCCAGAGCTGTTGCTTCACGAAAGGAGCAACGCTGAGTTGGAATCAAGCTTCCATGGCTCCCAGCCCGTCCACTCCGCATTCCGCAAGCCACTGGGATCTTTTTGAGCACTCCACATCAGCGGCACATGGCCGTGCTTGACGGGCGTGGAAAGCGCTTCCTTCCTCTGCGTCCCTCGGCTCTCAACGGCACGCTGCATCGCTTTCGGTTTTCAGTACCAGCAAGTACCACGTAAGTAAATAAATAAAAACTCCAATTATATTCCTTCTGGTTCAAGCTCAACCAACCACCGACATTTTTGTGGCAACCCCACGCTAGGCGAAGCTCCTTTCTCGGTGGGATTGATTCTAGAAAGCCGGAATACACGCAGCATGTCTTTGTGTGCGCGGTTGTGCAAGAACGACGGGAGGGGGTATCAGATCTGTTTGGTGAGCTACCCCTCTGCCCCTATCCAAGGTTTTAGAAATCACTCAAAACCAACGGATTTTCGTTCAAAAACCGAACTTAGGACTGCAACAAAACCGATTAACTAATCGGTTTTTCTAACTAACCAATCGGTTTTTAGAACCGTAGAAAATCGAGTTCGGAGTGGTTTCTAAAAGCTTCTCTTATCTTCTTGAGATGCGCTTTCTTTAATCGTAATCTATCGTAATCTATGGTTGATTCTTACGCTTTAGAGTGAATTGCACAACACACTAGGTTTTGAGACCATATGTTCACTTTAAACTAGTTTTTAGACTTGTTTGCATGAAACACTAGGTTTTATCTTAATGTTTCTCGCTATGCACCGCCTTTACCCTTTCCTCACATGTGCTTATGAATGGGTCATGTAATTAGTAGTTTTTCAATAGCTAATATATGAACGAGTTAATATTTTCACATGATTAGTGTATCTAAAACACTTTTTCAAAAATCTTAACCAAATTTTGGCAACTCCCTCTGTCTTAGAATAATTTTACATACGTAGTATGTGTTTAGTCAAACATATTTTGACCACTGATTTTTATAAAATTTATTAACTTTAATAATATAAATATATATTATAAAATTATTTCTTATGTGAATTTTAAAGTACAAGCTTTGTGTTGTTAACGAGTCTATAGAACTGTTAGTTAAAGTTAGATGGCACAAAACCTAAATGTGATTTTTTTTTTGGACGAAGGAGTACTGACTATATAATCAAGTACAAATTCAACTATTTAGGTGAAGTTCACCTTTGTTTTTTTAGTATCTTCTTTTATTTTATAGAGACCAATACATTTCAAATAGTTGTGTCTTTTTTCCTAAAGGTAAAAAAATATTTTTGAATTGATTTATGTTAGAAAATTATGTTCATGGCTTTTTGTTGGAATAGATTTGACTTATATTAGTGTATAAAGACCTCAGTTGGGCCTAATACTAGTTAGAAATAAAATGTGGTGCAAGATGAGAAAGTTAGAACTAAAATGTATATTGAGAATATAGTCTCAAAACTTAGTGTTTTGTGCAATTCCTCTACGCTTTATTCCGGGTAGGCGTGGCGTACAACGCTTGTGGGGGTACGACGACGAGTCGCTCTCCCAGGCATTACGCTAGCCGCTTGACAGTGCGTTTCCGGGTTAGTGATCGTAGATACTCGTATTAATTTGGTACGACAGCATTGGCATCAGGCTACGAACACCGAATCTGATTTGTTGTTGGTACTTGGTGTTGCTCTATCCGTTGTTAAATTGATGTTGTCATTGATTTTTACAATTAATTTTGATTATTTATTTTATTCAAAAATTTGTTCAAATATGTAAAATTATAAGTTGTGATTCAAATAACCTTAATGATAAGTTAAATTATATAAAATTTATTAAAAAATTTAAAATAAAACGGTCAAAGTTAAATTTAAAAGTCAACGATGATATCAATTAAAAACGGAGAAGGAGAGAGTATGTTCTACTACTATACCCAGTGGAATATTTATATTCTTTAGTTTTCGAGAATGTGCGTTGGTTGCATTTTATTGAGAGGAGAAAGTTAGATATTCTTTCGTGAGGGAGGAATTTTGGCGTTTATGCAACGAGCAAAAGAGAAGGTACGCGCACTAACAGTGGACCTGAAGTAGCTCCACCTGTTGCCGGGATTATTTGGGGGGGGGGGGGGGCCACGGAAATGTGTACTACTCCTACCCTACATCAACAGTATTCTTGATCCGTCTAAACAAACGTCAAGTCGATCACTTTCTTTTTTAAAGAACAACTCGATTCGTTTAAACAACGGTTCCGGGTAGGCCCCGTCCCGTCTCCGGCGCAACCGTTCCCCTGATTCCGTTGTTCGGAAAGGGAACCAAACATACGGAGCACTTCAATAATGCAACAGTTTTTTTTTTCTCTTCTTCTTCGTGCCGGATTTGACGAGTTACTCTCAAAATCGAAGCCGGACAGTTCGTCAACCAAAAGCGCTCACCTGCTCGGGTCTAGCGAAAAAGGTAAGTGCGTGACATGGAAAGCGAGCGATAGGTGATGAAATCGTCTTTATGCAGTCGTCGTAGCACTGTATTTTCCATGTCATTTCCTTTTCCAACGCGAAGCCACGCATGAAGCGGGCACCGTTCGATGGGTGCAGGGTGGGGAGTAGCTCCGAAGTTTTATAAACCAGTCAAAATTAATAGATTTTCGTGAAAATTAATCATTCAATTTTCGATCAAAAATCGACTTTAATTTAATACTATAGCAAAAAACAACTAACTTTACAAAATTGAATTTGGACCGATTTCTAAAAACCCAGAGCAGCTCACTGGTGTTTGTTTCTCGATTTTCTTCCTCCTCGCCTCCATGTTGGACGCGAGATCTGGTGTGTTTATCGAGGCCAGGAGCCACGCACTGTTGCCGCTGCTCTTGTTGCCACAGAGCACCACGCACGTCGACATTGATGGCCGGATGCAGCTGAGCAGCCAGAGCGCGCAGAGGAACGCGATGCGAGACAGGTTGCCGTGCTCCTCGCCAGTCCCCGTCCTGTAGGAGGAAGAAGGCCGGGGGCCGTGCGGTGCAGCAGTTTCCCGGCCGCAGGTACTAGTAATAAATTAACGGTACTGCTCCTTGCTTCAGTTCAGCTACTCCGACTACCTCCAGTCACGTGCAGCCGGCAGCAAGCAGGGGGTAGGTAACGCGCGCTTCAATTCCTTCTTCGTCTCGATTGAATTCAGCCAGCCAGCAGGAGGCCGTTGGATGCATTAAACTCCGATGACGATACTAGTTTGGAGTACTAGCTGCCGAGCTTCTTTTTCGGGCGGGGGAGCGGCCCTGCTCCGGTACAGTACTACGAGTACTCCTGATCACTTTGCGGATGTGCACGGGACACCTTGCCGCTCTTGTTCTTCGTTGCATTTCGTACTTGGTCGAGGAGGACGTGTCAGCTGCCGTGAGCGCCCAGGCAAGGCAACGGACTCGCTGTGGAAAATGCTGGCAAAAGCGTGCGTTGTCTTTGTGATCGTGGTGTGGACGCTTGCGCTAACTTTACACGTGGATGAATGACTATGTTTTGCTGTAAGAAAGCGTGTGTTTTGCAGCGTCACACACATGTCCAGTGTTACTACGAAGAGCCACGTGTGGTGCGCACATCGACGGACCAGAGACGATAGACTCCTAAGCATGTGCAGGACGGAGCCTTGTTTCTTGGGAGGACCACGCTAAGCGTTCCATTTCATTGGGCGACGTCTCTGTTAGCTTCTCCTTTTCTCCTCTGCGCCGTGGCTGTGCTGCTCTTCGTCAAACCGAAAGGGACGATGTCGTCCGTACGGTCGCCGGCGCAGTGAGACTGGCGAGTGATCGACGAGCACGTCGTACGGCAGCTTTGACTCGATCTAGTCCGTGCAAACCCCGAATTGGTCCTAATCGGATCGAAGCGAAGCCTGTGCCGTTTGGCGGAGACCCTGTCAGATCCGGCGTCTAAAGTTCTTTGTGGGTTGGTTGATCGGAGCAGACGACGGACCGACCGTACGCGTATGACCCCGCCCATCCAAAGTTTTTGAAGAGCACGAATTCAGCTATGCGTACGCATGTAAAGTTCGAACTACAAATACGCGTGCGTGTCCCACTCCTGGTAGCCTAATTTTGAGGCACTCATGTTAATCGGAAGAAATCCTAAATTCTAATACTGTAGTAGTACTACTATACTCCCTCCTCCCGTCCCGAAATAAATGTCGTTTTAAATTTTTAAATTTTTCTCTTTAATCATTTGTTTTATTCAAAAAATGTTAAAAATTATTTATTTTATTGTGAAATAATTTATTATTAGAAATACTTTAAGTTTGATTTGTTTATTTTTATATTTTTGTAAATTTTTTGAATAAGATAAATGGTAAAACATCAATTTCAAAAAGTGAAAAACATCACTTAAACCTCCTTTGAACTGCGGAAATTTCTGTACCTTTGGACCGCGGAAATTTCACAGCAATCTTACAGAAATTTCACAAAAAAAATACAGAAAAAAAATTCTTTTGTTCTAAAAGAGAGCCTTATTTTAATAAGGAGGGAGGACTTTAAACAAAAAGCAAGACATCTGACTATCAGAGGGTATGTGGCAAACGGTAGACATCGGATCTAACTTGATCTAGACACCACACCATTACAAAAAGTAATACTCTCTCTGTCTCTTTTTACTTTGTTATTTTAAAAATAAACATGAGATTAAAAATGATAAAAATGGTGGGATGGGTAGACAAGTGTCTGTCTCGTCACTCCGTTTTTTACTTGTTAGGGCCACTCCGTTTCCAACCCGATCGAGTCTGTCTGGTCCATCTTTTGTTGGATTCTAGAAGGTCTTAGCCTTGGCCATCCATGCCTACCTACCTACCTAGACCTGTTCCAACAAACTTGCTAATGCTGGCTAGTGGCAGACCATTAGTGATCTAACCACCGGTATGGCTTTGTAGAGTGGATTAGGGCGTGGTTTCTCTGGCTGTGGCACTCGATCATATGGTACATTTGGAAACCTTTGTTTGGTAGCTATCTAGGCCTACGGATTATGAATTAGCTCAAAAGTTCTTGATCACGATGGATTGTGAAAGCGGCAAGTTCTTGAATACGAATATAATCTAATTAAATTTACATTTGCCATGATTCATACTACTACCAAATAGTACTATAGTTAGCTGCATTAGTGACCCCAGATTTAGGTTGCCATCGTGTTACAAAATGGACACCCAAATTCTCACAGAGGATGACTTTTAACCCAGGATCGATACATCATGATTCACCGTTCCTTAATGCTTAAGGATTTGTAAGAAGCTCTGCTAAACCAGGTGGCACGTCCGTAAATATAAGTAATTGTTTCTCGCCGGCACCAAATTGAACGCACGTGCGCATTTTGATGTGTTCAGCTTGAAAAAGACAACCGGCGTACGAGTCGCTTTACGTGCTGTTGGGGATCGACAGGACCCGCCAAGAACCTTCTTCAGAATCTCTATGTTCACATTACATCACTGAAAGAAAATTACCCTTTTTTTATTGCTGATTTGGTGGGCAGTGCGTTTTGAGCATGTTGCTGCAGTGCCACAGCCATCGCAAGCCCCATCTATACTATTACACTTGTCGTATAAACGCCGGTGTCGCCAAACAGGTGATGATTTGCTCGTATCTAGTTAACTCAGAGATGATAAGAGTTCATTCGTTGCAAAAAGAAGCGTGATTCATACTAATGAACAGACAATTTAAGCAAAGAAAGAGCTGAAATTAGCTCTGCTGTATCAATCCATCGAGAGTGGAGTAGTAAGGAAGTTTTTCGGAGCAATACCAGAGAACCGCTAATGAATAAAACGCGTCTGCGGTTAATGCATTGTCGCCCGAATCTAAGCATTCACACGGTCACGATTGCAGACAAAAATGGACAAGAATCGACAGGAGGGGAGAGCGAACATTACCTGTCACTCCTAGTGGAGTAATTAGAGAAAGCAACCGGTCACCGTGAACCAACCAAACCACTCGTCCAGTCAACAAGACAGTAGCTAGGCTGCCATCCTGTAACAAAGATCAGCCGGTGATCAGGTTTCACAAAACCGCTTAAAAACCGCGGTAACCGTGGTTTTCGATCAAACCGCTGCGGTTCGGTTTTAGCGATCGATCGGTTTTTGTTTTAAACCGATTTGATTTCAAATTCAAAAAGATAAACCGTAAAAATCGCTCGGTAAACCGTAAAAACCGTTCGGTTTTCTCACAAAAATTTGATTTTTGAATTTGTTCGATTTTTATAATAGTTTTTACAGATTTTACGGTTTAAACCGCTGTCGATCGTTTCCGCGGCTCAAACAGTTTTGAAAACCCTGTTGATGCCGCTAGATACAAGATCCAGTACCAGCTGATCTTCCACTGCCCTTAAATATCACAACGATGAGTGAATTTACCAGAAGCAAGCCCGGGCTCACTTCATTATCCTGTGATTCCTGTGACTTGATGATGGCTTCAAAACTTCCAGTGGCTTGCTGCTAGTACCATCATCATTCCTCCATGTAGTGCAGCTTCAAACCTTGAGCAGAAAGGGTGAAAGGATCACTGGTGGAATATTCTACTCCTTTCGTTTTTTTATAAGACATTTTAGATTTTGGGACGAGAATTAAGAAAAATAAAAAAGTAGTATGTTCTGAAAAAGAGAAGATATAGAGTGAAGATATATTGAGAAGAGAAAAAGTTGTCTTAGAAAATATGAATAATTTATAATTTAAAATTTTTTAAAAAACTTAAAATAAGACGGAGAGTTCCCACACGGCTCTCAGCATGCTCCACCATGATCTGACAGTGCAGGCAGCTACTACTACGTGACATTTTGAATGTGTCCGCCAGCCTGAGCTCTCTGCAGAATCCTAGATCAAATGATGACGGCGGAGCGAGCGAAGCTGATCTCAAATGTTTTCTTAGGCTCCATCCACCGGCTTCTAAGTGCTTTATCTCCATTGTTTCAAAGTCGCATCATCAAGATCTAGACCCTCAAAGAGATCATCATCCGAGTCATCACTGGTTCCAGTTCCAAGATGAGATGAACGTTCCGGAGATGGTTCTTGGTCGAGGTTTATATATAACCGGGATAGATCCAGTTTACTGGATTTGGGCGAGGAGATTGAAAGTTTTGAGGACGAGGCGAAGCGAAGACAATGAGCACTAGCGGAGCAAATACGGCCGGTGTTGCTGGGCCATATTGTATGGTGACTGGCCCGGCCCAATTGAATAGAAGGTTTGGGTCCCTATTGAGTTAGTTACGAAAGGTTTTGTCTTGGGCATTCCGCCAGCCCATTTGCTTCCATGAAATTCACCCAGGACGTGGCGGGCTGCTGGGTAAATTTCATTCTCTCGTTCCTTCTCTTGCTTCCATCCTGTTCGGTGACCTTTTGAAAATCACTCGGCTAAAACACCCGTGCCGTGGCTAAATATTGTCTTCTTTTTTTTGAAAAAATATGTTTCACTCTTTGCATAACTTTTTTCGTCTGTTTCAGCTTCTGAGCAAAATCTTTAGCGAACGATTCAAGTTCGTATCATGTCCATATTTACAATTTCTCTCCTTTTTTTCTCGGTGTATAAGTTGAGTCTGAAGCTTAAATTCTGCATGGTGACAACTCACATAAAAGAAACAGGTTGAAATAATCATTACATATTATTTTAATTGATATCACCGTCCATCGGTTGATTCTAAGGCGTAATCAGATCCATCGGTTCACAAATAGTCATTTTTAAATTAGTTTTTCACATTATTTTGTAGATTTGATTACGCAAGCACTCAAGTACTAGCGCACTAACCGTGGCATTATGATCAATTAAAACGCTTACTAAAAAAACAGCGAACAGCTATATATACAAGTAAACAAGTAACTAGCGTGGTAATTTGGACATCGAAAATTTCCAGTTTCCTAACATGGGAGTATACAAAAGAGAAGCAAATAAAGGAAACCATATATACGTACAACTGACCTATAAAATCACGTCGTGCCGCTCGCATGCCCGCTCGCCACGCATCGATCGGTATCAATCCGAGACTCGCCGTCTTCCTTGCCATGGCGCTCCAGAGCTCGAAGCCGGCGGGCGGTTCCGGTTCGCCGCCGGCGGTGTTCGACCCACTCGACCCGGAAGCCGACCCGCCGCGGCTGGTGCTCACAGAGGAACAGGTGTGGCGCTGCCGGACGGCGCTCCAGGTTTTCGAGAGGAAGCTCAGGCAGCCGGCGGCGATTCTCGACGAGTTACAAACCCTACCGGTAGATAATTGATTTCTACGTGTAGTTACGTTCAAACTTCTTAACTTATCCGTGCAAGCTCGGCGCAGAAGAGAACCAATGCAAGCAGTAGCAAGCACGTAGGGCTAACATAAAATTGGTTTCACGTACTGTCGATCGAGCACGTAGAAAATAATCTCTTCAATATATACAGAAGCCATTAGCTCATGTTGTGCTGAAACTGAAAACATACCCATGAGTTCCACGACGATCTGATGTAACATTTTGTTTTCCGGCCAGGAGAGATGTCCTCCAGAACACAAAATTGTTTACTGCTGCTCTCAGTCCTGCTAATTACAAGGAAAGAAATCGTCACGCTGAGATCTTGCCCTGTGAGGATCCAGAAATTTTGTCTGAGAAACGACGCCATTGCCTGTATTTATTTAATTATTTTACTGAATTTGTGATCCTTTTTTTCAGTTGATGAAACCCGGATACGATTACAGTCCTCAACAGTCAGTCAGACTTCAATAAACGACTACATCAACGCAAGCCTTGTAAAGGTAGGAAACTAGTGGCATAGATATTCAATTCCATGCTACAACTTAATCAAAAAGTTTCGTTTGTGGCATGTCAAATGTAAAGATCGAAGGCAAAGACAAAACAAAGTTCATCTGTACCCAAGCTCCGATACCAAAGACGTTTGAGCAATTCTGGCAGATGGTCTATGAAAATTGCTGTCTTTCTATTGTCATGGTTACCCCAGTTTATGCTGGAAAGGTTCCAACCCTGATCTGTTTCTTTTATGAAATTATAAGCGAAATCTACAGATTCTGTATTCCTTCATTTCTTTACCAATACACATGTTCTTTGGTACACTGCATTTCCATTTATGTGGAGTAGTTTGTCTATGCTATGCCGAAACTCTGTTATTCTATTTTAAGTATTCAAGCTAAAAGAAACGCAAGAAATATCAAATAGAGATTGACTATACTTGATTAGTAAAATATGTCTTTGTAAATAAAACAAAAATGACACATGAAAAATATATATTGAGTTTTTATGGAGTTCAACATTTTTCTTTATCATAGGATTTTAAATGGTTACATTTCAAATGAATGCAGTGTGATGAATATCTTCCAATTGACATGGGACAAGGAGATTACGGAAACTTTAACGTTAAGATCACGAAGACTAGGCAAGCTGGTGAGTTAGTGTTGCGTCGTCTGGAGGTGCGATTGAACAACAAGGTAAATAAATGCATAAACAAGAACATGTTTAATCCCTTACCACACCACAATTTGATGTTTAAAATTTATCATGTAGTAGTAAATTTTGATATTTAAGTTAACACTTTTGGTACACCTCAAGTTATAATAATCTAATTGCAGCACATGTTGTTACGTAGTGTCAGTTGCAACACTGTTTTGTGGCCAAACTATCTCCTGACTGATCATAACTCTTTCCAGGCGCAGGCAGATACCAGAGTGCACTCCGTTCTCCACGTTCGGTACGCCGGTTGGCCGGACGACGGCGTGCCACACGGCAACACATGCGTCGGACAGGTGATGAACAGGCTATACCACATCCCAAGAGACCACCCAATCGTTGTGCACTGCAGGTCCGACTGAAAATTTTTAACTAACGCCATATATATGCTCCCTTCTATAGTACTTGTATATATACGACTTATGAAACCGATCGTCTTGTCCTGTGCGTAGCGCCGGCATCGGAAGAACTGGCGTCTGCATCACCATCTTGAACACAGTAGAGAGGGTTTTGCGTGGCGAGTGGGCTGCACTGGACCTTGCCGAGACCATCAGGAAATTCAGAGCCCAGCGACTCGGAATCGTTGGATCCAGGGTTCGGTTGCCTTGCCTTTATTTTTCCTTAGCTTTGTTATCAGTTCCTAATTAGTTGCAACTAATAGTCCCCATCAACGCACTACGAAGTGATAGATACATATACATATTTGCAAAATGAAGAAGATATGATAGGCACAGTTCCAAGAAACAGTTCTGGTTAGGATTAGGAAATGTGTTTCAGTGATATAATGTCAAGATAATAATGCTCTACGTAACTGCATACACTCGATCATAATCCCATACAATGTTAAGGTCATCTTGGTCTGCCTTTTTCCGCAGCAATACATGCTTTGCTACTCAGCAATCGTGGACGAGCTGAAAGATCTGATATCGGAGCCGGGACTGTTGACCTCTTCAGATCTGAAGGTACTATTTTCTGCGCACAAACATGTGTTTTGCTAAATGCATGTTGCTGCCCTTACATCCTTATTAGATGCCTCACATTATTTTTTCATGCATTTTCATTTCGCAATAGGGACAGTAAGCGAGTACGTACCTCCTGTGCTCCCTGCTGCTGCAAGGATATGGCTTTCACCATAGGGACGATAAGATTGACCGGGCTGTCTCCAATGGACAGAAGCCTGCAGGCTAACTACTACTACGAACTTGACAGCGTGTCTATTTTTTGAAGGCTTAACGTGCCTTGCCACCATATGGCTTCGTTCGGTGTATTTTGACTTTGTCCTTGGGAGTTCTTTATTCGTAGGAGTACAATGTTTAATCAGATAATGAAGACGGCGATTGATTTTGTTAGTAGTACGGTGCAAGTTTGATTTTCTGAACAAGATCAAGCGCGTGATAATCGACGTGCCTTATAAATATGACCGGTTACATATAGTCTCGTCCAATCGAAGGCTTGCATATGAAATGGTCAATACGCGGTGATCCATGTCATCGTAGGCTGAAATGTCTCTGTGGGTTAGTAGAGTACTTCCTTTGTTCTGTTTTTAGGTATAGTCAAAAGTTAAATTTTTATCATTTTGACCACTAATAATATATAATAAATAATATTTTATCATATAAAAATTATATTTTTAGATTCATCATGAAATAAGTTTTTTATAAAAAAATATATTTTTACATTAGAAATTATTTAATTTTGTAGATAATATTAGTAGAAATTAAAAGAATTTGATCTCATCCAAACTTAGAAATGCATATATTTTGTAACGGAGGTAATACTATCACTAATAATCGTCATACCCCCAACGTCATTAATTAAACAAAATCAAAGTGCCGGCGCGACGTAGCACATGCATCGTCAATTTAAAATGTAAAGCTCATATAATAGGTTCATGTCAAGAGCAGTATACGTACGCGCGCGGTTGCATATTTTATCGAATTCCAAACCATTTCTATTGAATTGACGTCCGGAGGTACAACGTACACTGCTCTCTCAACACATGGAAGGAGCCAAGGAAGTTAAAACCTGGTGTGGAGTGAGAGAATGGTCACAAAAGCTAGTGTTTTGTGCAATTTTCTCAAATTTAAATGCAGGTATTACAATCATAGTCCAAAACCTCGCTAAGCAATACTCCCTCCCTCCCAAATTATAAGTGACTTTATATTTTTCAAAATTTTCTAAACTATAAGTCGCTCTCACTTACTGAGACAATTTTTTTTTTAATACATCTTTACTTTATCTCTCTCCTCTTCATTTCCACAACATTTTACTTTTTTTACTTTTCTTAATTTTCGTGACCGAATTCAAAACGACTTATAAAAAAGACGGAGAGAGTAACATGTTAAAAGAGTAAATAAAAAAGATCACCAGTGCAATTCATGCCTCATTGCTGGTGCCAATCCTGCAGAGTGTAGAGGCGTGAGTCCTTTTGGTAGGCATCTGCTCCCTTCGATTTGAAAAGGGTTATTTGCATAAATGATCCTAGTTGAGAAGCTGACTCTGTTTTTTTTAAGGATTTGCACATTCGCCTCTAGTTTTACGAAGAATGAGATTGATCCTACTCCGTTATCTCTACTTGACGGTGTTAAGTTTTATGTAAAAAAATATATTTGCCCTTTCACTATTGATCTTATTCTTCATTTATTTTGCACAATTGATTTGTTTTATAGAAAAAAATATCTAATAGCATATAGAAAAATTTAGCAAATAATTAAATGTATTTTGAATTTAATTTAAGTAAAAATTTGAATGTTTTGACAACATTTCGAACATACTTTATTTTTTAAAATTTCAACAGTAAAGGTAGTTATGTCCTTTTCTCATAGTCTTTATTATCTATTGATTTTTGCTATTTTTTAAATCATTAAAAAACTTGTTGCTAACAGTGTTAGAAATCAGAAACAAACGGCCTATTCACTTTGAAAATTTAGGGTCAAATGTGCAAACCCTTTAACTAGGGTCAAATATACAATTAACCTGTTAATATGGGTCACTGATGCAATTGTCTTATTTAAAAATATTGACCACTGTTGATTTTTAATATCGATTTTACTATTCTTTTTATTTAAAAAAATTGATAAATATTATATATTTTATTATAATTTACTTTATCATGATTACTAGTGTTCGACAGATGACTAATAGTTTTAGACATCTGAACAGATGAACAGACCAAATGACCAATCAACCTCCGCTTCTTGCGTAAAAAAAGGAAACAAAGGTTAGAGTGGTGAAAGGGAAGTACCTTTCCCAAAGTCACTGTCTGAGTGAATCCACAAAACATCACTCTATTGACTCATTTGAAAATGTCCTGTAAATTTCTTATAAATTGGTTCAATTTTACAGTAAAAAAATAAAGATTCAAGATTTCTCAGAAATTAGGTATATACCTAGAATGAAATGAAACCATGATCCATCTCTCATTGGTCATCGCACAGCCAACACAGCATAACTTATGATGGTGTTTCATATGAGAAGATTTGAGTTTAGAAAATAAGTGAATGGTTAAGATCTAGTGACACGATGAATGAAAATTGGATTAATTTGGCACATGCCATCACAATTTTACGAAATTTAAAATATACTATTTGTTAGTATATTTTCAAAATTCTTTTGTAAGTGACATATAGATGATATATTTCAAATTTTGCAAAATTATAATGACATAAAATTCTCATTTTCATATCTAAGCGGTATCAAGAGTATCTTAAAAATACACAATAATTTCATAAAAAATAATTTCAACCATAATGAAAAGAAACTATGATCGCGGTCAGCACGGCACTGCAAGGACTGGTCCAAAATCTGCAGACGCGCTGCCGCGGTGGGCCCCCACCCTTCCGGTTCGAATCCCGAAAGCGGTTTTATTCTCCGCCCCCGGTGGGCGCCGTCGCCGTCTCCGTCGCCGGCCACCGCGTCCGCCATCCCCTCTCCCGTCGGGAACCTTTCTCTAGGCTCAGTCGGCGTGGGATCTTATATCCGCTCGCCATCAAAATACTGCCTCCGCCAGCGAACCAGCTTCGCCCCAAAGTCAAGTCTCCTCCTCATCGCACAGAAAAATCCAGTCCAACCACTTCCTCCGCGGCCCGGGCCGGGCTTGACCTCACCTCCGGTCCCTTTATTATACCCCACCACCCGCTCTCGCCACGGCGACCCCGACGATTCCCCCCGCGTCTCCATCCCCGTCCCCGTCCCCGTCCCCGTCAACCCACGCGTCCAAGCGCCGCCGCGGGACCGCAGCCACGGGGAACTCTCCGTCCCGGCGCCCCTCCGGGGGCGGCGGTGGAGGAGGGCGCCGGTGCTCGCCGCCGCAACCCCCAGCGGCGGGGTTCGACCCGCTCGACCCGGACGCCGATCTGCCGGCCAAAGATCTCTCGCCGGGCCAGGTGACTCGCTGCAAGAAGGCGCTCAAGCTGCTCGAGAAGAAGCTCAAGCACCCCACCGCGCTCTCCAAGGAGTTCTGGGAACTTCCGGTATGCAACGACCTCCCTCCCTTTCTCAACCGGTCCTCCCTTCTAGGAGTACACTGATGGTTCAGCAAAATCGCTGGCCGCGCCAATCTGTTGGGAAATTTTGTCCACTGCGTTTAAGTAGCAGTAACATTTTAATTGAAAGCATTATGATTTTGCCATCAGGGGCTGAGACCGCTTGCTAATTTGACCTGTCAACGAATATGGCGAGGGTCAGTTCGGGTAGTGTTTTTCTTAGTGCTTTGTGATGGATCGTGCACCTAGTGTCGGTGCCGTGTTGCTTTCAAGTGAAGCTTCAGGCTGGGAATTAGTGTGCAGATGGATAAGAGAACATACCACATTATGTCTACGCCACATGGTTTCTCTTGTGAGGAAATGGAATGATGATTACTTGGCGTTTTGAAAGCCTATCTTTCTCTTAACTATAAGTGTGACATGGGTGGTCTGCTTTGTACAGGTGGAATTGAAGTTTTTAAGTCCATGTTTGTGCTGAATTGTTTCAGTGTTTTTTTTGTCTTGCTTATATCCAAAACACCACTCTGCCAAATGGTCCTAGTTTTAGCGACTTTTCAGCTTTTCTCTGGTCTTCTAATACTGTAATACTTTGTATAATCGACATCGTATCTTTCCCAAGCCATGTCAATCGCACTTCACATGACTCTCTTTCAAAGGCATCCTGTTGAATTTCATGCTCCTCATTTGCTTACTTGAAACTGATTTAACCTACAATTGGATTTGTCTACCACAGTTAGAATATATATTTGCTGAAGTAGCACTGTGGCCCTACAGGCTGCTTTATGAATAGCTAATTACTTTCTCGAGTTGTCAAAGACTGTCAGTTCAAAAAAGTTGTCAAAGACTGTCGTTTAAGCCTTCGCGCAAAAGTACATCAAAAACTGAGCTGCTCTGTCTTTTCCATATATATCCATCATTAATGAGCTAGCATGAATATTCATCCACCCAGGCACATACTAATTCTAGTTGCTGAATATTTCCTTTGCATGCACTGGCTGCTGATAGTATAGTGATTAACTAAGATGCGCTGTGTATGCACATCAAAGGCAAGAGTTATGCAGTCACTATGCTCTAGACATAAAGACCAAAACCGCATAATACAAAATTGCTTTGCTGTTCCTAATTATTTCAATGTAAAGTAAAGAAGCAACTGCTTTTGGCATACATTTTTGCTGGAAAATTTTCTACATGACACTTAAAAATGTGAAATTTGCTAGAGGACACTGAAATAGATTTCTTTGCTGCGGACACTGTGTCTAGTTGTATCTCAGTGTCCAACAACAAAAAAATCTATTTTTAGCGTCCCATAGAAAATGCTATATTTTTACAATGTCCTGTAACATAATTGCCCTTTTTTTGTTCAATCCAATACACCAGGAACTCAGCCACTTGACTCCTCTTTTTTTCAACTTCTTATAGTACAAACTGTGACAGAGATTTATGGAAAGCTCTATAAGTTGATTGGCGTAAGTATTACCTCGTTGAACAAAGTCAAAAGCTAACTTTATCTTTCTCCTCTTCAGGATATAAGAACTGTGCTTCAGTCAGCACAAAAGTTTACCATTGCTAGGAGTCCTGCTAATAGGCCAAGAAACCGCTACACTGACATCTTGCCATGTGAGAATCACGAACTTGTGAAAGGCTTCCATGCGTGACCAGGAAGATTAACTTGACCTTTTTTCCGCAGTTGATGAGACCAGGGTACGACTACGGTCTTCAACAGGCAATGATTACATCAATGCAAGCCTTTTAACGGTAACATTACCGTATTTGGTGGTATTTACTTTATCTTTTTTTTTCTTTCTGTCCAAACAAATTCTCATTGGCCTTGTGGCATATTCGCTTTCAGACTGGTAGTGAAGCGCAAACAAAGTTCATTTCAACTCAAGGTCCACTAACCACTACTTTTGAAGATTTTTGGCAGATGGTTTATGAGAACCGCTGTCCTGTGATTGTTATGCTCACCAAAATTGATGGTCAAAAGGTGCTAATATTCAACATAATCTTGTAGATACAGTCTGCCATTTCTGATATTGTGTTGATAATGATAACAGCGTGTTAAATAATATGTACAATTATTAAATTGACAGTGTGATGCGTATCTTCCATTGAGTATGGGACTGGAGAAATATGGGAAATTTAACGTTAAGATCACGAAGACCAACAAAAATGGCAATTTAGTGTTGCGTGGTGTGCAGGTGCAACAAGATGAGGTAAGCTGTACGGATGTTGCTTTCTGTTCCTGATAATATGTAACATAGGTTGTGCCACTAGCTCCATCATGGTAGCATATATTCAACATAAAGAGTTGTTCCTGTTCATGTTGTTCTCTGTGCACGGAGGCATAGAAACATAGACTTGATCGTACTGTATAATACTGGTACATCTCACTAATGCAATACTGCTATATTTCATCATTCATATTTTCTTTTTTTGGTCAGGATTCTTATGTTGAAACTTTGGTACTGACCTCACGAATTCACCAATTAGATCTTAATATTCATTTCAGTCAATGACCTATCATAGGTTGTTGTCAAGATAATACCTTGAGATACTGCAGGCTTATTAGTAGGGGTGAAAATTGGTGACCCTTAGGTTCACCCGAACCTCTTTAGTTCAATCAAATGAACTAGTTTTCCCAAATGTATGATCATTTTGAAAAAGCAAGTTCATTTGGTTGAATTAAAAAGATCCAGAACCTAAGGGTTACTACTTTTCACCCCTACTTATTCGCTGATAAATCTCCTAATTTTCTCTCATCACTTTTTGCTATGTTACTTTTTCGTTTCCCCTCCTTTTATACCTTTTCTGCTTTTTCAATGCCTTTTATTTTATTATCATCTTTTTAACATAATAGCATTGAAATAGTAGCAAGTTAACGCTGAAGGATTCTTACTGAAGTATCTCCTGGCGTTGGTTCATGTTACAGTCACACGGAGTACACACTCTTCTCCATATTGAGCACTCTGAATGGCCTGACCATGGGGTGCCAAATAGCAGTACTGCTGTACGGAAAATAGTAAAAAGATTAGATTACATTCCAAAAGAACGTCCAATAGTTGCACATTGCAGGTTTGTTCCTATTTTAAGCATTGTTTCCTTGTGCTTTTGTAGAAACAAAAGATTGGATACTATCGCTTTCTTTTCTTGCAGTGCTGGCATCGGAAGAACAGGTGCTTACATCACCATCCAAAATACAATAGAGAAGATTTTACATGATGAAGCAGATGCTTTGGATCTTGCGAAAACCATCAGAAAATTTAGGTCACAGCGACCTGGAATGGTCCAAACAGAGGTGTGGTTTGTTTCTATATATATTTTTTCCTCGTCGCATATCTCAGTTACATTGTCCTATATACTACAGCATAGTTTCATTGTAGTACAGGCAGTACTTGCTATCTAAAAGTCTTGAAAACAATCACCTGCTCTTGTGCTTGCAGAAGGGTGATTGTTACTTCTTTGCGGAATTAGCATTAGTGCTAACGTGGTTGTTGAGTACTAAAATTGTAGTTTTACTATTTCTTGTACTTCTGTAGCTGAGGCAATCCATTGTTATATAGGTTGGTTGCACATGCATTAGATATTATTTTGCATAGCAATGGTAGTATCAGCAGGCATTTTGCGAATCAGGATACAGAACATCTTGATTTTAAGATGTTCTATCAAATAATACTTATCCTAGCACTGAAGGAATCACTGCAAATAGAAAAAGGTTAGCTTACTACCATGTTCATCCTCATTGTCCTAACAGGATATTCTTTTGCTTTGCAGGAACAATACATGTTCTGTCATCATGCAGTTGCCGACATTCTAAGAGAGATGATATCGACTTCAAAATACTGAAATTGTTTTCATGGAGGGCTTCATATGTAACCTCCAATGTGCATGATCTTTTTCACAAACTTATGCTTTCCTGCTTTAGTAATCTTAAGATCCTACACATCTTATTTGAATTTATGTTGTTCCTTGCAGTGACAAAGTAATATATAAGCGGTGTGCACTGGTACCAGCATTCGACCACAACATGACTGGTGAAATGCATATTTCAGCTGGGAGACTTCTAACATTCATGATCCGAAAGCTTCGGGTTTCTTGTATGTGCAATCTCTTGTGGTTTGTGAATGACTAGCTCACTGATTGTTCCATGGTCTGACTTTAACTTGTATTGTGTTCTGACTTGGACTAAACGATGAGGTAATGTTAAGAAAACAATTATCAAGTATTTGACCAAAAAGGATTCGGTCGCGATTCTTCAACTTCTAATTCTTAGCGTTTACCTTGCGTCTAGTTGGAAGAAAAATTGGTTGGTGTGCAAAATTGGGACGTTTTTCTTGTTGTATACCAATGCCATACAAGAGCACCCAATATCATCCAATTGTGGGACTTCTTTTGAGCAAGAAATGGTGGGGCTGGCGAAGCATAAACATGAGTAGTAGGTAAAGCTAGTGCCCATATTTTTAAGTTAATGGCATTATCTTCATCAATCAATGAACCTTCTTTCTACTGAAAAGATTCTGAAGCTTCTTGATACAACAGATCGTGCATACTGGTTTCAACTCTTCTGAATTGTTGGTAAACATAACTTGCTCAGTTCAACTAAGATAGATGGGTGCAAGCATGGCAAGGCTGGTTCCATTTATTTGCTTTGCCTCGTTTTCAGGCTTCCACTATGATATAGCAGTAATTTAATGACACAAACAGTTCATAAAATGGCGAGTTTTTTACATGACGCAATAAAAATGGAAAGAGAAAAATAACAACATGAAACTCTTTTTTTTTGTTGAGACCAACAACATGACACTCTTATTAACGCTGCGGGACGTTCCCTAGTGCATGACGTAGACGTTGTACTCGACGGTGGCGTCGCCGGTGCCGAAGTCGAGCCAGTGCGTGCGCAGCAGTGCGTAGCCGGTGGCGAACCGGAACGCCCCGGTCCCGCCGACGACGGGGAGCTCGCGGACCTCGTCGAGCGGGCAGTTCCGGCCGAGCAGCGCCAGCGTGCTGCTGTTGAACTCTCCCGACGTGAACACGAGGTTCATCGCCTGCAGGAACCCGAGCGTCCTCTGGTCCGACCCCATGTACAGCCCCTGCGCGCGGCCCACGGGCGCGGACCCCGGCTCGGGACCCTCCGTCAGCGGGTCGTCCATCACGTTCACCATCCCGAACATGGGCATCGACGCCGGGTCCGGCGGCGCCACCACGCGCACCGCCGTCGGCGACTTGCCACTCACCGTGTCGTGGAAGTAGAAGTGCAGGTGCGTCGTCGCGGCCTCCGTGGCGCCGCCGTCCGAGGACCGCCGGTGCCCCGCGTGCCGGCTCCCGGTCTGCGTCTCGGCGGCGGCC
>BCLF01000031.1:1183225-1197178 GCA_001602275.1 Zoysia japonica | reverse complement strand
TCCCGGTCTGCGTCTCGGCGGCGGCCGCGGCCGCGGCCGCCGCGGCGAACAGCGCGAGGAGGAACGGGACTAGCAGCGTTGCCTTTGCCATTGGGACTTTGTGACTTTGAGCTGCTGCCGGTGCGAGTGCTGTGGTGAGAGTGAGTGGGTCTGTGGTACGAAGCGTGCGATCGAGTCACTCGGATTTATAGCTGGTCACTTTGCTCTCCCATAGTGGCATCGAATGTTCTACAACCCACGAACGTGAGGAAACAAAGCTGCGAAGTGACAAGTGGTGGGGCGGCAATGGTCCATAGTCCATTGGTTGGCTTGGCCGATCGTGAAAGGGAGCCTGGCCCGGGGAGCAAAGAATGCAGAGGAGCAGATCGCAATGGCGAGAGAGAGAGAGAGAGAGAGCGAATCTGATGCGGTCCCAGAGCTAGAAGACTTTTGTTAGTGGGACTGTGCAGTGGTGCTCTCGTCGGTGGCGAGCAAGCTAGCGTTATACTTCTAGAAACAAAGTGCGCTTGGACATGCTCCATGATGAGGACGCCTTTTCGTCTTCGTGACGACCGAACGTGGTGTCACTGTCAGCTCTCCTTGCTCATGGGCTGTGCTTGGCTTGCACGCAGGGGATCCAGCTGAAGCTCCGCGCGTGTATCTGATGGTTTGCTGGATCGCCATAGCCATGCCCCTGCAGGACTTCGATTCGCGGAGAACATGGTCGGTAGAAGCCATCCCTGCAGGAGGCAGAGTGCAAGTTAGCAAGGCCCAGACGTGCGCCAGCGCCAGAGGCTGCTCCCGTTACAGCGACTACAACTTACCGCGTCCCGCTGGTGGTAACCAAGCTCACTGTAATTTGAACTGAACCAAGAAATTTTTGTCCCATCGGCTTGTATTTCCGTTTCTGTTAACAACCTAATCACAGCTCCATGAACAAGCGCAACTCAATGCACTGATATGATTGTAATCGGTGGCACAGACGGACAGAATAGAAACATTAAATGGGCCAAGTTAGGTGATGCTTCAACCAAATTCTTTCATTCCACAGCTCAGTGAATCGTAGAAGAAATGTCATTCTCTGTCTCATGGATGCTTCAGGCAATCAGGTCTTTGACCACTCTTCTAAATCCTTACTGTGAAATGCCTTTAGAGATCGTCTAGGAAGAGAAAAATTTGACCACATGCATTTTGATCTTGATGAGCTTCTCTCAAATCAGATAGATCTCACATGGTTTGAGGCTCCTTTCTCTGACTTGCCTCTGAATAAGTCACCAGGTGCTGATGGGTTCAAGCAGATTTCCTGAAGAAATGCTGGGCATCAATAGCTGCTGACTTTTATGCTCTCTTAACTGTGTTTCATGATGATCATTTGTGTTTAAGGAGCATCAACAGCTCCTTCATTACTCTCATCCCCAAGAAAGACAACCCTCAGGAGGTCAACGACTTTTGGCCCATCTCTCTCTTGAACTCCTCTTTGAAGATCATCACTAAAATACTTGCCAAAAGATTGCAGTCAGTCATTTAGTAGCTGGTTCATCAAAACCAATATGGTTTCATTAAAAGTAGAACCGTCCAGGACTGCCTGGCATGGGCCTTTGAATATCTTCACATCTATCAGAAATCAGGAAAAGAAATCATAATTCTCAAACTGGACTTTGAGAAGGCCTTTGACAATGATTGGGCATCAAGCCTTGATAAAAATTCTCAAGGCTAAGGGTTTTGGCTCCAAATAGGTGTCTTGGATCTCTAATATTTTGCATACAGCTACCTCTTTAGTGCTTCTCAATGGTATTACAAGAAAGGTCTTCCATTGCAAGCGGGAGTCAGGCAAGGAGACGCTTTATCACCACTTCTGTTCGTTCTGACAGCTGATCTTTTTCAAACCATCATGAATAAAGCTACAGACAGAGGAGTATTTCAGCTTCCCATCCCTCTAAGAGCCAGCATTGATTTCCCAATAGTTCAATATGCAGATGACACTCTTATCATCATGGAAACTTGCCCTAGATAGTCACTGTCTCTCAAAGCCCGACGGCAAACTTTCTTCTCTTCCACTGGCTTGAATGTCAACTATAACAAATCATTTATGTATCCTCTCAACCTTGCACCAGATCGTCTGGAGACTCTGGCGTCCACCCTCAACTGTCATATTGGTTCAATGCCGTTCACTTATCTGGGTTTACCCCTAGGAACAACGCGGCCCCCAGTCTCAGCCTTCCTTCCAATGGTCCAAAAAGTGGAGAGAAGACTGATTGAAACTACGAATTTTCTCTCCCAAGCTGGGAGACTACAAATTGTTAACTTAGTTCTCTCATCCATGCCAACTTTTTACATGTGTACTCTGAAGTTACATGCAATTGTTCTAGAGCAAGTTGATCAGTATCGATGGCATTGTCTCTGGAGAGGGTCTGACATCAATGCAAAAAAAAAATGTCCTTTGGCAGCATGGAACATGGTTACAAGGCCAAAAGTGTAAAGAGGTCTAGGAGTTTTGAAGCTCAGAACTCAAAATCAGACTCTTTTACTGAAATATTTTCACAAGTTCTACAATAAAGAACCCATCCCTTGGGTTAGCTTGGTATGGAACAATTATTACTACAATGGATGTTTACCTGGCCAAGTCATTAAGGGTTCTTTTTGGTGGTAAGATTTAGTGAAGCTGCCAGATCAGTTTAAAGGCTTAACTGCGGTAAAGATAGGAGATGGAGCCTCTATCCTTTTCTGGAAAGATGTGATTATGGGCTCTCTTTGGTGCTTCCAATATCAGCAACTCTATTCCTTTGCTAAGAATACGAACCTTAGTTCATTTCTGGAGCAGCAGAACCCTTTGCCTTTCTTCCACCTGCCGTTGAGTGAAATGGCCTTCAACCAGATGATAAGCCTCCAACAATCTATCGCCGCTTTATCCCCCCTCATCAGAACCAGATCAATGGATGCATATGGGGCAACGAGGAGCTTTCTCCTCGTCCACAGTTTACAAGCTTCTTCTGGCCCACATACAAGTTCATCTGACTTTTCTTTGGCTCTAGCAATCATGAGTACAGCCAAAGCACAAGGTTTTCTTTTGGTTGGTTTTGCAAAACAGACTCAACACGAGGGGAACCTTAAGAAGAAGAAATATGCAACCGGATTCATACAGTTGTGAGCTTTGTATCAGGCAACTGGAAGAATCCACAAAGCACCTTCTCTTTAGATGCAGCTTCGCCAAAAATGTTTGGAACCTCATAGGCTTAACAATTCCGAGGAGGCTGGACATTTTTCATATTTTGGTTTGGCTTAAATCCAGATTGGAACCGGGCCTCTTCATGGAGATTATCATCTTTCTTTGCTGGAGCATTTGAAAGACTAGAAACAACTGAATCTTTGATGCTGAAGATCCACAATTACTTGATTGCAAGGCCCTTTTTCATAGAGAGCTTTTGTTGCTCGCCCATAAACTGAATAGCAGTCGCTCTGATATTTTGAAAAACTAGATGTCTCGTTTTCTTTAGCTCTTTCTTTCCTTTTTTTGGTGTAATCTGTACTTGTTGGTTTTTCTTTTACCTTTATTAATAAATTACTGTAAGAGCTTGCTCCTCCGGTTCCCTTTCAAAAAAAAAAAAAGAGAGTATGAGATAGGGTAGCAAAGCAAAGGGACTAGAAGAAGATTAGAGATACACCAGGCTAGAAGATAGAGAGGAAATCTAGAGGAAGATAGTAGCAGCAGCAGGTCGAAGGAGGAAGAATAAGGTTGCTTCTTTCTGATAGGTGTTCGATACTCGTCTCCACCATCCGTCAGCCATTTTATTATTCTACCAGAACCAGCCATTCATCATTGGTTCTGGCTCACGACCCATGAGATAAGTGGCCCAAGCGAACCTACAGAAGTTGATGATGCGACCCTTAACTCCCATTTGCGTACGAAAAACAAACTCTCTTGCATTTAACTTGGATCAATTTCGTTGTTCGTTTAAAAACTTCAAGTTGAGTTAGATATTCTGTTCTCTGCGCCTTGGGCCTTGATGGGTCCTCTCTATCAGTAAATCTGAGACCATGGGCAGTGCTCCTATATCTAAGCATTCGGGCCACCCGGCCCGGCGCAGTATGGCAAGGCATGCTGGGCCATGCGGGTCGTGTCGAGGCGTTCTACGGTTTCGGTCGTAGACTTGGGGCACAACCCGTCAACATCGGAATAGGGCTGGCCAGCGAGGCTGAGGAGGAGACGCAACAGCATGACGGTTCGCGCGGATTTGAGGTGGCAGTCGATGAGGCGACGCAGATATAAGGTGGCGGATGGTGAGGCGAGGCGGATCCGAGCGGCAGCCGGCGAGGCGACACAGATCAGAGCAACGTCAGGCGGGAATGGCACAATTACTCAGTGATGCAGATGACGGATCCGAGGAGGAGGAAGAGGAGAACGGCGGCGCACTAGGGAGGAGGAGGAGAACGGCGGGGCGGTGTGTGCCCTCGTGTGGGTGGCCAGGGGTTGGGGTGAGGGCGTGTGGGGGGGGGGGCTGCGGCTAGGGTGGGGGGGTGTTTATATGGCTGTTTGAGGGGGCAGGGGGATAATGGGCCGCAGCTTCATCGGCCTCGGTGGCGAAACTGACAGAAATTTCAAGGGGGGTCAAAAAAAAATTTCAAAAAAAATAATATGCATCAATTTTTTATTGTCCAAACTTACATATATATCAAATTTAAAAATTAGCATAAAAATTTAGCAATAGATTAAAAATATAACAATAAAAAATATCAGTATTGTACTTTTTTTATTTTAATTTGAATTTCTTGTTGCTAGATGTTATGTTCTTTAAAAATTTAATGTTTAACTTAGGTTTACTAGATAGACCACACCATAAATTTAAGAACAATTAATATAATTAGAGAGTGTTTAGTACTCCCTCCGTTCTAATTTATAAGTCATTTTGAGGCTGGGTAAGAGAAATAAAAAAAAAGAAAAAGGTGAGATTAAATCCAAAATAACTTATAATTTGAGGCGGATGGAGTATTTTCTTACTTCATCTGTTCCCATAGAAGCTTATTTCTAAGTTTTATTTACTACAAATTTAACCTATGATTTATATAGATTCGATTAAATTTAAAAACTTAGTATTTATATTTTTAAATTCATCAAAAAAAATACTTTCATAATATATATAATTTCATCAAAATAAATACTTTCATAATATCTGAACCATTTTGTTGTCTAAATTATTTTTACTAGAAATGTTAGATATCTTAGACAATTATTTAAACAACTTTTAATTAGTAAAGTGATTTGTATTTTTTTTAGATTAAATATTAATTTTTGACATGTGAAGAGCAATATACACCTAAAAATTATTTCAATCATAGGGGGGCCATGACCCCTGCTGGCCCCCCCCTCCCCCCCGGGTTCCGCCGTTGATCAGCCTGTAAATAAAATAGCGGGCCGTTATTGGTCCTCCCCTTTTTTCGTGCTGTGCCACGGGTCATGCTCGTGCCTAGGCTCGGCCCAGGCGTGACCACCAGACTGGGGCCGTGCCGGCGCAGGTCCGCAGTTCATTGGGCTGTGTTGTGCTCAGGCCGTGCCAAAAGCACCAGACCGCATACCAGCCCAAAAAAAAGGCACCCGAATGCTCAGATATAAGCGCTCCTCTGCTCTCCGGGCCCATCGAGTGCAACCGTTTGCATACCACTGCAAAACAACCATTCTTGTGTTTCTTGCCATTTCTGTACGGGGCAGCGCTTTCAAACTGAAACTCTGTTTCACAACGTTCAAAATGTACGGTCTACTACGTTGCTCCTCTTTCCTGATATACATTTTTTGGATTTTGATACCGCATTCAATTATTCATACATGGCACAAAAAGAAACTTTTTCTAAAGGGTCAGATTCATGGTGTACGAAACACAGCTATAGACATACGGAGTAATAAGTAAATGAACGCTGATACAAGGCATGCTTATTCAACTCAATCTTGCCAAATTTGTTAGCAAGCGAATTCTCATTCAGTCAACACACAATGTACGCGTAAAAGTAAGAAAGATATATAGACCCCCTCCCAGAACGAACACTCCACTCGGCAAAGAACGACAACAATCACCATCCCTCCAAAACCTCCCATCACGTTGTCGTTTCTCTGAGTCTGACCTCCAACTTCATTACTGTCCTAGCTAACTCCAATGGCGGTGGAGACGACGGCACTGATCGTCGGCGCCGGCCCAGCCGGTCTCGCGACGGCGGCATGCCTCACCCATCTCTCGATCCCGCACATCATCGTCGAGCGCGAGGCCTGCAGCGCGTCGCTGTGGCGACACCGTGCGTACGACCGCCTGAAGCTGCACCTCGCGAAGGAGTTCTGCGAGCTGCCTCACATGGCGTACCCCGCCGACGCCCCAACCTACGTCCCCAAGGACCAGTTCGTGCAGTACTTGGACAGGTACATCGAGCGTTTCGACATCAGGCCAATGTACCGCACGAGCATCGAGTCGTGCGAGTACGACGAAGGCGCCAAGTGTTGGCTCGCCACGGCGCGAAACATGGAGACGTCGAGTGTTGTGGAGTTCAAGGCTAGGTTTCTCGTCGTGGCCAGTGGCGAGAACAGTGCCGAGAACGTTCCGGTGATCCCGGGGCTAGATGGATTTCCTGGAGAGGCCGTCCACTCGTCGAGGTACAAATCAGGCGCCGCCTATGCTGGACAGAACGTGCTTGTTGTTGGGTGCGGTAACTCTGGGATGGAGATCGCTTATGACCTTGCGTCTCATGGAGCCAATACGTCAATTGTTGTTCGTAGCCCGGTATGTATACTGTTATTTCTGATCACGTATAAGGGTATACTCATACATCTTTCTTAGCCTTGCAATAAATCTACACTTTAAATATAGGAGAAGACAATTTAATTTGGATGTTAATTGTGTGCATGCAGATGTAAAATATGTGACATTCTCTATGCTATGCTTGCAGGTACATGTCATGACAAAGGAATTGATAAGGTTGGGGATGACGTTAGTGCAGTATCTACCAGTGAATATGGTGGATGCGCTCCTCGTGACGATGTCAAATTTGGTATTTGGTGACCTATCAAGGCACGGCATTGCAAAGCCAAAGATAGGCCCTCTACACCTCAAGGCAGAAACCGGCCGGTCTGCAGTGATCGATGTCGGGACCGTTGGCTTGATTAAAAAGGGCATGATCAAAGTGAGAATATTTTCTCTTAGGTCATAGTCATTTTTTAAAAAATATTTGTTCTAGTTCTGGAAATTCATTTTCTTAAAATTTCTATATATAGGTGTTTGGACGCATTTCCAAGATCAAGGGCAACACAGTGGAGTTTGAAGATAGAATGGAGCGCTCCTTCGACACCATTGTTTTCGCAACCGGATATCGAAGCACCGCAAACATATGGCTGAAGGTATATATATGAAGCAACAATATATGTTCGAGTCTTAATCATTCCTAATCCCCTGCAACAAAATTTGTACAAAGGCTATGCATGCAAATTTAAAATGTCACTGATCATGCATGTTCATGTGTGCTTCGGAATATTGCAGAATGGTGAGAGCATGCTGAACGACGATGGGTTGCCCAAGAACAGGTTCCCAAATCACTGGAAAGGCGCGAACGGGCTCTACTGCGCTGGTTTGGCAAGAAGAGGATTGGCTGGTATCGCCATGGACGCGAAGAACATCGCCAACGATATTTTATCTTCCATCGACTCCATATCTAGACAGACTAAACAATAGTAGTTGTATTTATTAGGCAGTACTACAGAAAAAGTTTTATGGTTTTGAAATACAGAGAAAGGTTTACGAGTTGCATCGCAACAGTGACTCATACTCTACAACAGTATAAAACTCATCTAGTCATCTCGTACCATATATAGGAAAACAGACTTGCTATCCTAGAAACACCACCAAACAGATACTTCTTCCGTTTTTTATTTGATGTCACCGTTAACTTTTAAATTCAATTTTGACCATTCGTCTTATTTAAATTTTTTTTGATAAATTTAATATATTTTTGATATAATTTATTTATCTTTACAGTTATTTGAAGCACAACTTAAAATGTGTATTAAATAAGACAAATGATCAAAATTGATTGTAAAAGTCAACGATGATATTAATTTAAGAACGGACCGAGTATGTCACAGCACGTACTCCGCAGCCATTATCACCTACAACGGGCAGTATCATACATTCCTCTCAGATCTCCACCACATCAGAAAAGAAGTCTATCTTAGGGACATGGGTCAGCTTCATCACCATCTTCTGGATAACGTCTTCCATCCTTGTCAGAGTCTCCTGGAATGAGCAGCTTCCACTTCTGTAAATATGAGATTCCAAGAGATAGCACATGAGAAGGGCAAGGGACTTCCTTTCGATCGAGATCCTTTTTCTAATTCTCCGCAGCGCCAAAGTAATCCCTGCAAAGAAAATAATACCCACTGATTGGGGCTAATTGAAGTGAAGTTTCATCCATTCTGTCCAGAAAATAATGCCCAAGTAATCTAATTACGCATTTCAAACTTTAAATAAAATGATTTGATACACGAAGAACTGAGTTACGGTTTTGCCAGTATATTTTCAAGAAAATTGCTAAAAACAGAGCACCTACTTATAGGATTTGCGACAATAAAGAGCGTACCTGACGAGCCTGACTCGATGGGTGCATATCGGCTTCAGAGTATTTTTAGATAACGGAAATATAACTTGTTTTTGACCTCTACATAAAGCACACAGCCCAATTTTTATGACTGAACTGCCTTCGTCCGACACAATATAATCTGGCAGTGCGTACTTCTCCACGACGTCGAACTCTTCCTCCAAGTCCAAGGCTTCTCTCCTTCAAACATCTATGCATTGCCAACCACAACGTCGAACATTGTGTTCCGGCTCCATCCTTCTCTCAAACAGTTTTTGACTTCCCTAAGTTGGTGTGAGCTGTCGTCCATGTTATCCTGCACGCTGCAACTCTATATGCACTTGGATCACCCGGTTCACTTCTCCAGATCCAAACACCCTAGCTTTGCTGGCTTAATTCTGTAACCATGACCGATATTACTGGCTGGAGAGCTCCGATGGTGCTTGCCCTCCTCGCCACCGTCACGATCGGCTTCCTCGCTGCCCCGGCCTCGGCCACTCTGGAAAACAAGACAGGGCAGGTGACAGTGTTCTGGGGCCGGAACAAGAATGAGGGCACCCTCCGTGAGGCTTGCGACTCCGGCAGGTACACCATGGTCATCATGTCCTTCCTCGACGTCTACGGCGACGGCATGTACCACCTCGACCTGTCCGGCCACCCGCTCGGCCGCGTCGGCTCTGACATCAAGCACTGCCAGTACAGGGGCGTGCCAGTCTCGCTCGCCATCGGCGGCTTCGGCGGGCACTACTCGCTCCCGACGGAGCAGTCGGCGCTGGACCTTTTCGACTACCTCTGGAACGCCTTCTTCGGCGGGTTCAAGAAGGGCGTGCGTCGCCCGTTCGGCGACGCGTGGCTCGACGGCGTGGACTTCTTCCTCGAGCACGGGACGCCGTACGAGCACTACGATGTGCTGGCGCGGGAGATCGCGAAGCACAACATCCGCGGCGGCCCCGGGAAGCTGCTGCACCTGACGGCGACGCCGCACTGCAAGTTCCCGGACGACCGCGTGAAGAAGGCGCTCGACACCGGCATCTTCGAGCGCATCCATGTCCGGTTCTACAACCATCCGGACTGCAGAAGCTACTGGCGAGAGGAGTGGGAGAGTTGGACGGCGGCGTACCCTCACACCAAGATCTACTTCAGCCTGCCGGCATCGCCGGAGGCGGGTCAAGGATATGTGGCCCCTAAGGAGATCTACTATAGCTTACTGCCGGTGGCGCAGACGGCGGCCAACTACGGCGGCGTCATGCTCTGGAACCGCTACTACGACAAGCTCAATGACTTGAGCAGCTTCGTCACGCAATGGGCTTGAGATCCATCAATTCTTCGACAATGTACTTCGCTCTGAGCATGAGATCCTTCTTCGACAACTTACTTCGCTATGGACTTAACGTTAGTATGTTACTATGCAACATTACTGTACGTGAAGATGTTATGTGCTCGATCGATCGATCTGCTTGTATACCTTTCTTATACATGTACTAAAAAAAAGGAACAAAGAATGGTGTCAGAATAAAAACGATATATGTGATGGCAGAATTTTTGTACACTAGCGAGCGTGTCATTTTGTTTTGCTTCTTTTTTTCCCTGGTAGCCATGTCTTTCCCTTCCGATATTCAGGAATCATAAATCGAACACTCTTTGCCGACTAAGAGTGAGAGAAATATAGAAAAAGATCTGCCAGCACTGCGGTAAACATCCTATAGTTAAAAGAAGCTCATCCCTTTGTCCCAAAAGATTTCATTAATTCCTGGCTATGCACCTGGACAAGCAGCATTAGGCAGTAGCAAATTTTTTAGATAACAGAACAAGAGGTCCTCGCTACTACATCTTCAAGAAGATGTACACAACCAAACATTAATACAAGCCAAAGAGCATTTAGGCTCAAAAATAAATAAGTTAAGCTTAAATTAGTTCTAATAATGAATAATTTTACAATAAAATAAATAATATTTTCACAAAAAATTTAAATAAGATGAATAGTCAAACATTGATTTCAAAAAGTAAAAAACATCACTTATTTTGAGATGAAGAGAGTATTCAATAACTTCCAACCAAACTTCAGAAAGACCTCCATGATCACTGTTTGCAGTAGCCAACATGAATCCTTCAAGTTTTTCTTTTCCTCTTCTTCCTTATCCACCAGCCACCAAGTACGGATCCAATATGTTGCTTGGAAGATCACCTTGTGCAGTAGCACACTAATTTGACTTCTTTATATATATATATTTTTAGATAATAGTAGAAAAGTACCATCCTTTGCTCGGTAAGAAGCTACCGAATAAAAGATTTAAATATATATAATGCCAAGATGTGTTATCAATAGGCATGAATGATCTAAATTCTGTTATGTACGTCTGTATTGCTGTTATCAGCAATCACGTACTCCCACCGTTCCAAAATATAAGCATTTATACTTTTCAAAGTCAAACTTTTATTATTTTGATTATTAATAATAAAAATTAATAATAATTTATGATTATATTTTTTGAATTCATCATTAAATAAGCTTTCATAAAAAGTATATTCTTAATATTTGAAATAATGTAATTTTTTAGATATTATTAGTAAAAATTAAAAGAATTCGAACCAGTTGAGATATCTCATGTCCCACCATTCTCGCTTTCGCATAAATGAAATTGTTGTTTTGACTAGCTAGCAGCCTAACTTTCTAATTAACATTTGACTAGTATTTGTGTAGAGAATATTGATCCATCGAGCGCATGTGTGTACTATAACAAGAAAAGAGGGTGAAACACAGCAGCTTCGTTCATGAGTGGTTTCCAGTTACTAGGTAGGTTGCTAGCTCGCTAGGTAATATGCTGTGTGCGAGTTCCAAAAGCATCAGTATGAAAGCCACTTTCTGCCAAAGTGATCAAGAACAATGAGAAGAGGGATGCCGGAACCGCCCATGGATCGGCATGTTGGGAGGGGATCCAGATCCGGTGAATCGGTGAAGAAAATAACCTGCGAGAGGTTTTATAGTACCTGCATTAACAGTATAGCAGAAACTATTTTAAATTGTTACTGTAACACTAAAACTATTTATCGGGTACTGTTCACTGTTATTGTAACGATGCATTTGGATCGTTGATTTCAGATCCAACGAAAATAAACTTATATCAATTTTTGTTACTGTAACTCCTCTGAATTTACGCAGTAAATTCAAGGGACCTCTTTCCGTTGGGAGGGGCCGCCAGCCCACGGCACGATACGGCCTGTAGCAATAGTGGGCTGCGTCGTGCCAGTCTGGAAGGGATCTAGTATAATCAGCGTGCTGTACTATTGGATGATGAACATCATTTGCGACTCGGAAGATTAATGCAGGGATGGTCATGGGCTATATCCATCGTGATCATATACTCCCTCCATTCATATAAGTTTTTCTAGTCTTGATCGAAGCCAAAAGTTTTTAGCTTTGATTAATAATAATGAACAATCAATAATATTTCATGGTATATAAATTATATTACTAGATTTATTATAAAATAAAATTTTATAATATGTAACTCTTTATATTAAAACTATTTAGTTTTTTAGATATTATTAATCAAAGTTAAAAGAATTTAATTTTGACTAAACTTAGAAATGCTTATAGAAATGCTTACTCCCTCTGTTCTTAAATGGGAAATTTATCTGAGGACACTGCGCTTGTGCCAGTTGGTCTAAAATACATCGCCCCTTTCAATTTTGTCTATAGAACATTGCAATTTCCGATATTTATCGCCGGGACACTAAAATAAATATTTTGGGAATATTCTTTGGTAAAATAACGATCCTACCCCTATCTCTTTTATTCAAATGCTGTCGGGATAGACACGATTTGGAAGATGAACCGGGACAGCGAGACGGCCTTAGTCACCTGCGGGGAAACAAGGTCGCGGACAAGGCCGACGAGCGCGTCGCACAATCTACGCGGAGCTCGATGGTCAGGAGGAGATCAGGGGCAAAGGTCGTCATTTTGCCGTGAAATATTCTTAAAATATTCTTTTCAGTGTCCTAGCTACAAATACTCGAAATTGCAATGTCCTACAGACAAAATTGAAACGGGCCGTGTGGTACAGACCAAGCGGCATAATTACGATGTCCTGTAGACAAATCTCCCTTCTTAAATTGATGTTGTTGTTGACTTTTAACATCAACTTTGATCATTTGTCTTATTAAAAAAAATTAGTTCAAATGCGTAAAATTTTAAGATGTGATTCAAATAACTTTAATGATAAATCAATTATAACAAAATATATGATATTTATTAAAATTTTTGAATAATACGAATGATCAATTAGAAATCAACAGCGATACTCGTATCAATTTAAGAAGGGCTACATAATTTTTATTATAAAAATATAATTTTTATGAAAGTTTATTTAATGATGAATTAAAAAATATAATTTTTATATGATAAAATTTTGTTAATTATATATTATTAGTAGTCAAATAAAAAAGTTTGGCTTTGAATAAATCTAAAAATGTTTATTTTTTGAATGGAGGGAGTATATTTTAAAAATGGATGTAATATACCTGCAGGAAGCCACGGACTAATGCGATGGGGTGATAACGACGGGCGGCTTCCTGAGACTATAAAGTGATCTTGCAGTCAACGTTGGTTCTACTACTACACTTGTGAGGAAGGTTCGCGGGTCCATGATGTTGTGTGCTGCGTGGCCAAGAACAGTTTGTCGTTCGCAAAACACGTGCGAAACAGTGTGTCCTGTTGGCTCGAAGTACTTGAAATACTCCTGCGAATGCAGGCGGCACACGAGAAGCGACTCACGATCACTTTATCGATCAGTTTTGTTGAATTACTTTTACCTTCTCGTGAATGCATGCACGTACCCCCCGGGGGCGCTATATATAGCCTTGCCTAGGCCATAACGATCTTCAGTTCACAACACATCGATCACTGCTCATTAGCATCACTAAACGCTAACCCATTCATCGTAGCCAAAAATAATTAGCTCCGCCCATCGATCGACATGGTGGCGTTCCGGCGCCGTTCAGCTGGTCTCCAGCGGAGCCTGGCTCTGGCCTGCTGCTTGGTCCTGATCCCCTTTCTCGCCGGCGCCGCCACGGCCAAGAAGACCGGGCAGCTGACCGTGTTCTGGGGCCGGAACAGGAACGAAGGCACCCTCCGCGAGGCCTGCGACACCGGGCTCTACAACACCGTCGTAATCTCCTTCTACAGCGTCTTCGGCCACGGCCGCTACTGGGGCGACCTCTCCGGCCACCCGCTCAACGGCATCGGCGACGACATCAAGCACTGCCAGCAGTCCAGGAACGTCCTCGTGCTCCTCTCCATCGGCGGCGGCGGGAGCGAGTACGCGCTCCCGTCGTCCCAGTCCGCGGCCGACGTCGCCGACAACCTCTGGA
>BCLF01000031.1:1158087-1182258 GCA_001602275.1 Zoysia japonica | reverse complement strand
ACAGGTTCTTCGACAAGCAGACTCGATACGGGGCCACCGTCAAGTACTGGGCTTAATTGGTTCACTTTTTGTTTCTTCACAAGTTCTGTTTGTGTGCATGCATGCTATGACATGCTCCTGATCTGACAAGTTCGAATAAACTGTATGTGTGCGAATAAAGTAGATCCATAATGAGATCTCTCTGTTACCTGTTTGTTAATTCCTTGTCAAAGGATTTCGTGAACAAGAGAAATAAATTTTTATACTCCTTTGTTTTTTTATTAGTGTCATTCAAACTGCACTTATTCTCTAAAATATTTTTATTTTTTCTTTCTTTTCAATTTTGTTTACTTTTAAATATTTTTATTTTTCCTTTTTGTAACGCTTATGCGTGCATGTATTAAAATATTTAGGAAAAAATAGTTTCATTAATAGAACAATTTTTTTACCTAATAAAACAATTTATTTTCATTACAGGAACAATTGAATATTACCAATAGAACATTCTATTCAACGAGAACAAATTTTAAAATATTTAAAAATTTTAATTTAAAATAAAAAAATTAAGAAGATTATATTCAGGTTAGATCTCATTTTTTGCATTAGTTCTCTAGAGTATGATGTTTCAAAGAAAATGAGTTGCATTTTAAGAGAAAAATTAATTTTAAGTTTAAAATATCAACTAAGCTCTAAACCCTATCTTACCTAGTTGTTGTTGGGTGTGGGCCGTGTGTATTGGCGTGGGAGCAGCCGAAGCGCTTGCAAATTCGGCCGAGTGGATGCCACCACAAGCGAATGAGTCCAGATGACGGGGCTGATCTGCAGCACATACGCCTCGTTTACTTCGCCCATGGGTCACACGGCAACCTTTCGCTCGGTCGTGCTGGGGAATTTGAATTTTTATTTCCAAATTTACATTTAACATTTTTTTCTGGTTTTCATCGTAAGATTCATGAGATTCTTTCAGCAAAGACTAACTTCAATTTACCTCTGACTCTGGGTTTCACATGCAGATGTGGTCTACAAGTAGTTACAAGGTCAGGTTCAATTTAAGCCAGAGGTATAAACACATTCGATTTTCTAAATGTCATGTACGTAACCCGCTCTTTTGATTTCTTTTCATTTTTAAATTATTATCGCTAATTAGCTCAAATTTAAACTAATCGATAACAATAATTCAAAAATGAGCGAGTACATAATAAGAGAGATTTAGATAAATACCATCTCAAAGTGAGCAAAGTTGTAAAATGCTATCATAAAGTTTTGGACATGCAAAATACCATTGCAAAGCATTTTGAGTTGCAAATTACCATCGGTGTTACTTTTTGTGTGAAATCCTAACAGCATGCACTAAAAAGATAGAAATACCTCTAGATTTGCCTCCTCAACCATTTGTGTGCACAAGCTTTTTTGCGTGACTTTTTTTTTAAAAAAAAATTGGCATGATCTTTGGCAATTTCAAATATTATACTAATGATATAGATACATGATTTTCGCTCACATATCAGTAAGATAAAATTATAATCATCACTATATGACATGAATTTAACATATATATTGCAACCTGTTGTGCAAACTCGCTCACATATCAAATAATAAATAAATTTCAGATTTCAAGCAAACAAATTTAGATTCATTTATTGATCTTTGGGTTGTGTAAGGCTAGTAGAGAGTACGAAGAGACGCAGGGGTAAAATTGATAGTTTGTAAATATTCTCTCTCACAAACGAGATTTGGGCCCACTTTTAACAGAAAATTTCACGGTGTTAGTAACGGAAAACAGCTCTTGTACGGCCTGCTGCCCAGCGTGCAGAAGGCGCCCAACTACGGAGGCATCATGCTCTGGGACAGGTTCTTCGACAAGCAGACGCGATACGGCGCCACCGTCAAGTACTGGGCTTAATTGGTTCACTTTCTTGTTTCTTCACAAGTGACATGCTAGTGAGCTGACAAGTTCGAATAAGTTGTATGTGTGCGAATAAAGTAGATCCATAATGAGATCTCTCTGCTACTTGTTTGTTAATTCCTTGTCAAATTAAGGATTTCGTGAACAATAGAAAGAAAGTTGTATACTCCTTTATTTTTTTATTAGTGTCATTCAAACGGCAGTTATTTTCTAAAATATTCCAGCTTAACAAATGGAATGATCCAATAATAAATTTTAACGGTTCCAGTGGTTGAAATAAAATATTTCCAGTAAAGGAAGTTAATTGTTCCAGCAATAAAATTATTTGTTCTAGTAATAAATATAAATATAAATTGTTCCAAATATTTTGATGGACGGATATATGAAATAGATGGAGACGTAAAAGCTAAAAAATAATAATATAAAAAGAAAGGAAATCTGGAAAAATAAAAACTTGGCCTGGGCGGAAAAAAAGATGGGCAGTAAAGAGAACAGAAATACAATTTCAAAAGAAAACTAGGCAAAAAAAAAAAGTCTAAACGGCCCACCCTAGGGAGCAACTCAAAGCGTGCTTGACAGCCTAACGGCCCACGAAGTGCGTGCGCAGGGGAGGGCATGCGGCAGCCCAACGGCCAACGAAGTGCTTGCGCATGGAAGCCCATGCGACAGTCCAGCAGCCCACCAAGTACGTCTGCAGAGGGTGTGTGAGGAGTGGCCGCGTGTTAGCCTAGGCATCAAGGAAGAACACCGGCACAGAAGGCTCTTTTTCTAGCAATTTAAACGGGTCAGGTGATTGATTCTTATTTTTAGTTCTCGCTCGACAGTGAACCCTATTTGGATATAAAAAAATGGAAGGCCGAATAGGGATTGAGAAATGAACGACTGGTTGAGATTTAATGAGATAGATGAATGAAAGGTGAAATAGATGAATGAAAGGTGAAGATCTCATCTCTTTATTTTCACTTCCCAATCCCATCTCCATTTCTTAATTTGCAAACGCCACTTTACATTACTAGCACCGATGTTTATGCTAATGCTATGGTCAAAGAAAAAATATTAAATTAATGAAATAATATATTAAAATTAAAATTATAAGTTTTTTATTATTTATCATCACAATAAAAGTTTAAAGTTTACATGCATCATATTTAGAATTTGATGTGCTTTAAAAATTCCTGAATAAATATAGGTATATTTTCTTTTCACTCATTATTTTGGTACTTTAATAATTGTAGCAAAAATTTAAGCCTAGTATATTCTTATCCTACACATGTATCAATAGTCATTATGATCTGATCAACACACCTATTTTAATATTATGCATAAAAATAGTAAAGAAAAATACTCACAGTAGGGATTTGATTGACTAATGTTTTTCTTTCCCAACTATATATGAAGTTCATAACCAAATAGCCTGTCAGACACCTAGAAAAAAATAAAAATTTGGTAAATGCATGTAGGACAACTACTATTTAATATAGTTCGGATGCCTGATCTAACGCCACGGTCTGAGAAAAAATATTAGTTTAAGAAAAATAATATATTAATATTAAAATTTAAAGTTTCACACTATTCATCAGAGGTATGCTTAATAAATAATCCAATATTTACGACTCGGGATGAATTTGTTTTGTTTTCTAAAAACTTTCTTTGGATCTCATATATTTATTTCGGGCAGTTGTATTTTGTTAACTAACAATAATCCGTGTGATCTAAGATCTGAAAGATTCGAAAGAGCTCATCTGTTAGATTTGTAAGAGATCTGTGGAGAGATTTCACCTGTCAGATTTGTAAAAGGAACAACTTTAGATGTATTTTTCTATGTGCACGTAGTTTTAACTATCTCTGTTAGAATATTTTACCGTGTACTTAAAAAAAACTGTGCTTCTTAAAGAGTTTAATTTAATTTAATCTAAAGAGTGTAAAGAGTAGAGATAAAGATAGATCTCGGATGAACTAACCGGCACCAGCAGGTTTGTTGCACGGATCTCCATGCATAAGGCAGCTAGGAGATGTTGATATTAATATTAATGCGTCACTACTTGTCCAAGATATATCCGGATCTCCATGCATGAGGCAGCTAGGAGATGAACTAACCTGCCGGTTTGTTGTACGGAGTGGTTTTCTCGTACGCATATTTCTGTTGTTCACCAACAACACCAGCCAGGTAGTTGTGTGCGGCTATGATCCGGGAGATTCAAAAGAGTTCATTCGTTAGATTTGTAAAAGGTTATGTGAGAGATTTTATTTATCAGATTTGTAAAAAGAGATAACTCTGGGTGTATTTTTTGTGTGTACGTAGTTTAACTTATTTCTGTTGGAAACATTTTACTAAGTGTACGTAAAAAAAAACTGTGCTTTTTAAATAGTATAGACAAGAGGTGATCTAATGGACTCTGTTCAATGGGTCCTGTTAGGCTCTGCGTGCGTCAATGCACAGCCCACCTCTGACCACCCTTTCCCTTCTCATATGGGCCGTATTTTCTTTGTTTGGGTCTTTTTTTTTTTGCTCACATGTGGGCCGAGATCATCATATGAGATTTTTTATTTTTTTTAAAAAGCACAATTTTTTTTTCTATGTACACACAGTAAAATAACCTCAACAGAGATAAATTAAACTATCTAACAACGAAAAATGCATACAGAATTATCTCTTTTTACAAGTTTGACGGATGAAATCTCTTTACTGACACCCCGTACTGATAGGAACATGTAGCTGTTATTTGCAGTACCTGAAGAAAAATACGTTTAGGCACTGATAGGAATATGCAGCTGATCCATCGGTTCCAGGAAGAAAGATCGACCACTTGTCAGCCGCCTGCCTACAGCAGCGCTGATCAATCGATTGACGAGAACAAAAATGGGGTAACGAGGAGGAGGAAGAAGGTAGACGAAGGAAGAACAGGCTTAGAGGCGAGGAGGAGGAGATAAGCTTGGGGGGAAAGTTGATTGTTATTTTGAGCAAGCGACGATGTCCTTTTATCGTTACAAGATTCCCTCGGCCACTGCGCTCGCAGGCGCTACAACTCACGCCCACTCATCACCGCTAGCACGCACAGAACGCTAGCGCACACGCGCGCCGCGACGAGGACCAGCTGAAGCAGAGTATACGCCCTGAGCTGTATCCGGCACAGTCGCAGCATCCGGCACGTCGCTGACACCACTCCCTTAGTTCCTTTCATTTGAAGATGAAGCCTTTAGTGAGCAGGTTGCCGCATGAACTATGTAACTTCAGCGCATAAGGCAGTCCACCTCCACCAATGGTTCTTGGCATCGTTGGTTCTCGGCATCGTTGGCAATGTAAGCCCAGCACCAGCAGGATTAAACTTTCGATCCTAACATGGGGTTAAATATTAAGAAATACTCTACTTACAAACAGATTTTACAAACTGGTTACAAACTATCTTTGAATTGAACACATGTAAGATAATTTCTCATGTAAGTAGTGCGGAAGTAGTTTGTAAGATTTTGTTTGTAGATGTAGCATTGCTTTTAAATTTTTTTTTTGAAATGGGACAAGCCCTTGCCATTATCAAGATAACGGAAACAAAACCAGCGAGTTCAGAGATCATAGATACGAAATGTGCCAAGCAGACGCACCGATAAAGCATGACCTACAGCCAGCAACCAAAATATTACAAACCACAGTTCGACAAGTTTACTGCAAAAAGCAACCGCAACTCCCAAAATCAACTACCCAGGGGACTCAATGTTCACTTGGTTTATTCATGGCAGGGATTTACTCCTTGTGCAATCGTTTTGTGCTAGCCTCCTAGTCCATCATCCATGCTCTGTTCTTGATATAGTGCTCCAAGCAGCAGCTGTTCGCCTCGTGTAGGTCTGAAGGAAAAAAGCCGACAGCGACGAGCGCGCAAAGGAGCACGCGCGGGACTGATGCAGCAGCTTGCCTGGGTTTCTTCCCCGTCTATGCGGGTCTGAAGAAACGGGCTCCGGCGCTCGGCAGCAACAGCAGGAACATTCAGAACCGTTCAGTTTTTTCCTGCCAGTTCGTTCACACTGTCCGTTGGTTGCTGCTCTCGCAAAATCGAACAGAAAAAAACTTGTAGTTCACCGTCTGAACCATGCTCCAGCAGAGATTGTTCCATGCTCCAGCAGAGATTGTTATGTGAATTGATGCCTCGTATTGTTGTTTCTAGTTTCGTTCAATCAGTTAGTGAGTAATCCCCGATTTCAGCTATCTACTTAGTATGTTTGTGCCGCACATAGTATAGTTATCAACTGAGTTATAGATCGTCGCATAGGTTCCCATAGCCCATTAGCTTAGAGCTCTTTTGGCAGAGCTAACCAGTTTTTGATTCTTAAACAGAATTAGAAGAGCTCTGTTAATTTTTATTTTTTAAGAAGTAATTTTTGTATGAATCTGTGAAGTTATTCTCTGAAATGAACTTAAAAAATTGAGAGCTTAAAAAAGTAGTTTCGTTTAATTCTGTGAAGTGATTTTCTATTTTGATTTTAAGAGTTTATTCTAAAGAATAAAAAAGATTCATTTTCAATCACAAAATCACTTAACATAAAAATAATGACTGAATTTAAATAATCAGAAATAATGAATGAATTTAAATAATGGAGCTCTGCCAAAAGAAGCTTTAATCATGCTTGTCAAGCTGCTTCATTCTGCTACTGAGCAAGGAGATTTTTCTGTCTGTTGCAACAGTGAGCAAGCATCTCTCTCTAGCTTAGTGACAGGTAGCATCTCGTGCGTCAGCTTTTATTTATCAATTGGTTAGCTAGTAATTGACATGCGTACCTTAACCTGTAGGGGGCTTCCAGTGGTTCGGTTTCTGGTATCGCCATGGGGCACCGTACGTGATGCGTTCCACTAAACGTGTGGCATCATGCTTATGGCTATAGCTGGCCAGCTAGGCCCGGCATTTTTTGCTTGGCCTGAGCATAGCCTGCCACGATGGCCAGACGGCCCGGCCGGCCGGTCCGAGGCACGGCATGGGTTGTGTTTGGACCTAGCCGCAGGCCCATTATGGAGCCTGTTTAGTCCGACATGGCCCAGCACAGACCGCTCGATCTGTTTATCATTTTATTAAAATTTAATATTAAAATATTTGAATTGACTTATTTATGTTTAAAATTTAGATTTTTCTATATTATATAATTATTTTTTCAATAATTTATCGAAAAAATATTTTATTCCGTGCTTTGCACCGGCCCAGTCCGTGTAAAATCAGCCGCGCCGTATAAAATCACCGGGCCGTGTTTGGGTCTGAGTGGTCAGCCTAGCCCAATGAACTAGTGGTGGGTGCTTCATGCTTGCACATTTCGTATATTCTATATTGTTCAATTTTGTTATCTAATTTTATAGGCAGAGTAAATCAAAGTACCATAGAACGATTCATGTAACGGAAATCTTCAGCTGCTGGTGACAACGAGGATAATGATGCAGGGACTAGAAGAAATGGCAATGCATCAAACATCAACCATATTATTGTTCGTTCTTCGCGCCTCTCACGTAAAGATGTTAATATGGATGAGCTTCCCTATGATCCAGCAGATATAATGAGAATATCAGATTACATTGGTCAAATGTTTCAAGATGATTTTAGCCGAAAGTATTCGATTAGAGGCCCTTTTAAACCACTGCCTGGTTTTAAGTTTCCACAAAAGATGATTGCGGGTGCTTTGCGTCGTTGTCAATTTGAATGGTTCACAACATATGATTGGCTAGAGTATAGTGAGAAGACAAATGAGATTTTTTTTGTTTATATTGCTACATGTTCAGATATTGCAATGAGGGCCAAGGTGGGAATGATGCATTTGTCAAAGATGGTTGTGATAGCTAGAATAAATCAGACAGGCTTCTTGATCATATAGGTAGCAAATGTGAGAGCTTTTATAACACAGCTGTAAAAAGATGTGAAAATTTACTGAAGCCTGGTCAGTCAATTGATATTGCTTTGAAAAAGCAGAATGATGTCATTAAAGAGCGTCATTTCATTTGCCTGAATACTTCCACTAAAGCTGTTCAATATTTGCTGCATCAAGGTTTGGCTTTTCGTGGACATGACGAATCAGAAGGGTCTCAAAATAAGGGTGTAAGCTTTATGACCTTTGATGTCCTCTAAAAGGTATGCATTGATTTAGGTGATTGAATGAACACCATATGTAACGGTTGTGATTATAGGTTCTACCCTGCTAATTTTACATCAACATAGTGGACTTTCTCGGTGGATGACAACGACGATACCCAAGTTAGAGGAGTTTCTGAGCGTCGGAGAACCAAAGCTAAGGATTAGCTAGAGAGTCCATAGGACCGCCGGTACTATTAAAGGGGATAAGGTTATTTGTCTCCTGTCATACAAGTGTTAGAGGGTCTGAATGCTTCTTAAATCCTCAGAAAGCTTTAAAGATGGCAGAGGAAGCGAAGTCGAAGACCGGAGCTCAAGTCCAACTGAAGTCACCGGACAGTTCAGTGAGGTCATCTGACAGTCCAGTGAGCCTTGTAGGAGCCAGTCCAGAGAGAGGTGCTCTCTAAAGTCGAGGTGAAGCAGTCATCAGACAGTCCGTCGGTGCAGTGACCGGACAGTCTGGTGAGCCAGAAGACGAAGTCCATAGAAGATGTCTCTGGCAGTCCAAAAGTGAAAGTCACCGGACAATCCGGTGTCATATGAAATAGATTGCAGAGAGGTTATTTCTCTGGCCAGCGTGAGGAAAAGGCCACCGAACAGTCCGGTGGTCCACTCACCGGACATTCCGGTGATTGTATAAAGCAGTCAACTTTATGCGCTTAGAGCCTATTTAAACCGTGGAGGGGGACGTTTTTGCGTGTGCCCTTGATCAGAATTGCTGGAGGAAGCTTCTGAGAAGCCAAGGGACATCATCAAAAGAGCGCATAGCAAGATTGGAGATCTTTGATGTTAGTAGGAGAGTGATAGAGAGTATTCATACACTTTTAGAGTTTGTAGGGCTTGAGAGGAGTGATTTTTGCCTTTTACTCTTGGTGTGGCAGCTTTTACAGGCTAGGAGTCGGTGTTCGAGCTTTCGAGGAGATTGTAGAAGACGACGCCAAGTTTGTACACGGTTATGGGTCTTTCGCTCGAAAGAGACACCAAAAGAGAGCGCTCGAGCATTGAAGGCTTGTTCTAGCGCTTGAATATTATGTGCGACAACCGGATCGTCAGTAACTTCACTTCGGGAGTGAAGTGTATTTTGTGAGCATCGTTTAGATAACGACGGGAGAGACTGGGACTCCAATGGAAGTGGTCCAACGAGGATTAGAGGAATGCACCTATCTTTTCAGACCTCGAGAAAAAATTACTGAGCACTTTTTATCTCTCTTTTTACTTACCGCATTTACTTACCGTTTGAGCAGAGTGATAGGTTGTTCTTTGATTTTTTTTTTGTGGCTATCGTGTTAGTGCTTGTTTGTTGTTTTTATTTTATCACTAGCATTGTTAGAGGTCTTAGCCTATTAAAATTGCATAAGATTGCTTCTGTTGTGATTGAGTCTGATAGTTTTAGTTTGTAAGTTCATCGATTCAACCTCCTCTCAATGTCCTTGATTTTGAGAGTTGCTGCTACTTTTGGCAGAGGAAAATGAGAAAGTAAAAAAGCTATTCATTGTAATGCTGCTGAAAAATGAAAAGATGGCGTCTCCAGAAATTCAAAGGGATATTGCTAATTGTTTCGCTGAGGTAAGATAAAATGTTGGTTTGTTATTTTCTTTTACAAATGGCAGGTCAAGCTTAATCATGCTTGTCAAGCTGCTTCGTTCTGCTAGTGAGCAAGTAGGTTTTTCTATCGGTTGCAACAATGAGCAAGCACAAGCATCCTGTTCTCTCTCTAGCTCAGTGACAGACAGCTTGGTAGCATCTCGTGTGTATCAGTGCATCAGCTTTTTTTTTTTATAGAAAACAGTGCATCAGCTTTTATTTATCAATTGATTAGCTAGCTGTGGCAAGCGTATCGATTGAAGCTTGATATTGCTTTGTTGTCTAGCTTTTGGTTCATGTAGCTGCTCTCCAACCTGATCGACTGAAGCATTTAAAAAAAAATATAATAATCCAGGACTGGCATAGGTGTGATTCAGTTTTCACTAATATCGCGATGGGGCACCGAACGTGATGCGTTCCGCCAAACCTGTGGCGTCATGCTCATGGCCAATTGGCCGTGCATGACTCCGTGAGCAGTTGAACACTCGAACAAATGGACGAAACAAACCCGCGTAGCTCGAGCTGGGAGCTGAGGCAGAGTGTACCACTCCTGTCCGGGGGTGAAGCTAGGCCATTTGTGCATCGGGGTCAAGCTCTTACAAAAAAATCGTTAAGGTCAGCCGGTGCATCTAGTACTACCACTTATTTTGATTTTGTTCAAAAGTTATCGGGGTCAGCTGACTCCAATGGATGCAGGCAGCTTCGGCCCTTCTCCGATCTTTCCGCACCATTACCTGTTCAGTCGCCACCACTGAGCGTGAGTCTGTCTCTGCCGCCCCTTTTTGTTTTCAATCCAATATTATTTTTATGGACTTGAACGCTCGTAAATAATTCTCATGCGATTCTTTTAGAAATTTCTGCATTAGAAAGACAGCTTGACGTACGAAGGGACGCCTAGCTTTGCAAATTGATCGCAAATGATTGTTATCAATTCAACGTTGGTGGGAACGTGTCGACACGGAGACCAGTACTCTCTTCATCTCTAAATATAAGTATTTTTGAGTTTAGTGAAAGTTAAATTCTATCAACTTTAATTAATAATATTTATAAAATTAAATAATTTTTAATATAAAAAATTACATATTGTGAAAGTATGTTTTTATGAAGAATCTAGTAATATGATTTATATATGATAAAATATTATTAATTTTATATTATTAATAATCAAAGTTAAAAAAATTTAATTTTACTTAAATTTAAAAATACTTATTATATTTAGAGACAGACGTAGCAAAACGCTGTTGTTGCCAGCCGCATGCGGGGAAAGGCGGAGCGAATTCGAAAGCAGAGGTAAGAGACGGTCCATGGGGTCAGGGGTGGGCACCTACCCCAATGATGGAGGGAGCACGGAAGGTAAGCGACCCGCACTACCAACCTCTCCCACCACCACCACTCACACTACTCTAGTTAAAGATCCATCCTTTCCTTCCTCCCTTTGGCAGTTGGCACCACCTCATCTCCATCTCCACCACTTCGCAGCAGCCATGGCGCGTCCGTCCGCGCTCCTCCTCCTCCTCTCCTTCGCCTTGGCTCTAACGCTGTCTTCCGCGGCGGACACGGACTTCACGACGTTCAAGCTGTACTTCCACGACGTGGTGGGCGGTCCAAAGCCGACCGCCATCCGCGTGGCGCAAGCGACATCCTCCAACTCCTCGTCCACCTTCTTCGGCGCGGTGGTGGCGATCGACGACCCGCTGACGACGGGCCCGGCGCGGTCGTCGTCGACGGAGGTCGGGCGCGCGCAGGGCACCTACACGTTCGCGGACCAGAGCACGTTCGGGCTGCTCATGCAGATGAACTTCGTGTTCACCGCGGGCGAGCACAACGGGAGCAGCCTGGCCATCTTCGGCAGGAACCAGGTGCTCAGCGACGTCCGCGAGATGAGCATCGTCGGCGGCTCCGGCAAGTTCAGGATGGCCAGAGGGTACGTCCAGGCGCACACCGTGGATTCCGGAGCCACCTCCGGGGAGACCGTCGTGCAGTACACCGTCAACGTCAAGGCGTAGACGCTCGGCTCTGCCGTTCTTGGAGCTTGGTGGGCTTGGTTTGCTCTAGACTCTCTGTTCCGTCCTGTTTCCACGGGCGGATGTTGTTCTTCGTCTCATCTTCTTCTTCTTCCCGGCTTTTCGGATGTATCATGGCGGACATTGTCTTGCTGCTAACTTGATTTCGATTTGGATGAGTGAACTTTATGGTGTTGAGAGATTTATTCCCTCCCCAATAAGCGAAGAACAGTGCGTAACGACATACGCGTCCGAACATTTGAGCACTCAAGCGGTGGGCACGGATGTCGGAGTGGATTGGTTGTGGTTGGTGGTGCTAACTTGATTTCCAGATCTGCTCCACAGCAAGCTCACATGGCCGACCGTCCAGTCCGGCGGCGTGCTCATTGATTCTCATTCTCTCTGGACGAAAGATGCTGATACTACTTTTTTTTTCCCTTTTTTATATATCACTGCAGAAGCAAAAAAAAAAAGGAAAAAGAAAAAGAAAAAAGCAATCCTGATGGCTGCATATCTCGTTTGCACGAAATAAGACCACTTGCACCAAACGTTACCCCAGCTGTTTGAGCGCGTACCATAATTCCAACATTTCCGTCAACATTTTAAACAAAATACATAGAACTTACAACAAGTGTTGAACGAATTTGTTGAACAAAGTATTTCAAGATATCAAACGTGTACACACACAAAAAAAAAAAAGATACGGACTCTTAATAAATTTGGGCCAAGTGGGCTACTGAGCAGGCCCGCTCCGCTTTTGGATTGTGTGGCGAGCCTCTTGATGGGCCTGTGGAATTGGGTGGGCTGACTTGTTGCGCTAGCCAGCCCGGCGAAGGCTTTTTTTCCCTCTCTCTCGCTCCGGCCTAGTTACGTCCTAACCCAACACGATCATGGGCCAGAGTACCAGCAACAGGTGGGCTTCGGCGTCCACACAGTTACGCCAGCCCAAAGAGGTCGATCGGACTAGCAGGAAGCATGGACAGCCCAACGAGCTCTTCATCTACTGCTGAAATATCAGCGGCACCACAATGCAGATCCATGCTGTTAACCACAGTACTTACTGCACATCTTAATATATTAAAACACATTTGTTTTCTCGCAACAGAGCCACTCCACGTTAGCAATAAAGGTCTGAACCGTTCGATCATACAAATAGAGAACCACGGCCGTCAGATTTTTCCATCCAATATTTACGTATAGATCCTTCTGGTACTATCGAATCGTGAAACCTTAAAATCAGGTCCTCCGCCCTCTTCGTTGCCTTCGCCCCCCACGCGCTGCTTCTCTTTCTCACTGCTCCCCTTCGTGGCCTCCGCCAAGCCATTCTTCATTGAGGCCAAGCTCTGCCAGCAGCCCAACAAATGTGTGCCGAGGAGCGCCCGCCTCTTTCGGCCGTGCCTAGGATCCTCGGCTCTGCTGCAGGCGGCAAGGTGCTTCGGCGAACGCTCTCCCCACGCCGCCAGTGACAGATGCCCACCTCCACCCCCGGCCCCGCCGCCGCCAGCCTCCGCCCTCGGCGTCGGCCTTCTGGTCCCGCTCCACCTTCAGCCCCGGCCTCCACCTCCGCTTGCCGCTACCAGCGTCTGACCCAGGCGCTGGCCTGCCCACCCCCTCCTATTTGGTGGATGGCCTCCCGACCGTCCCCTACCTCGGACTACCCCGCGCCCCTGACACAGCCCCACCCGGCCTCTCAACCTCGGTCGCCCCCACGCAATGAGGCCCCGATGCGGCCCCCACGAGAAGACCTCTCCGGCCGCACCCACATTGCCCCCCTGCCTCCTACAACCATGGAGATGGGCTTCTTTCTCCCTCCATGCTCGTGGAGCACGGCCACTGCATCAGGTTGAGCAGAGACCTCCCTAGCCTATTTCTTTATTTGCCTGCTAACTCTGTTCGACGAAATGCTTATGTAGCTTGGTCACCTGTTTCATGTGTAGGCCTCCTTTGCATTTAAGGAATTTTTTTTTATTCCTGCATTTTTTCTGTAAAATTGAACTGATTTCTTTGAAATTCCTGCACAATTCTTATAAAAATCCAGCGTTCCAAAAGAGCCCTTAGCTGTGTGGAGTTCAACTCCAATTACCTCATCGTATTCATAGACTGCCGTATGCTTTTGTTGGTGTTGTGGAAAAGCCGAGCATTAGTGGGTTTTTGAACTAATTGCTTATTAGTCGGTTGGAGATGCAACAATTAAACGTGTGGGTCAGAAACTGGTATTGCTATAATCTCAAATTTTGCATCAGAAAGTTTGTTTCACTATCCTAAGATTTGAGACCTAGTATGTTTTTGGTTTCAATTACGTGACAGTTTTAACAGCTGTCCTATAAATTTTGGGATGGATTTCTTAAGAATGAAAATACAAATTCCTATCAACGCTATTCATAAAGATATTATTGTTGCATATCTATGTGGAATTCTAAGACAGTTTCCAACATGTTTGGAACAATAAAATACTTTCCTCTTCTTAAAGATAATTAAAAAAATTGTCTATTCTTACAAATAAATATATGGTTTTTTTAAGTACAGAACCTATGTCTCTTTTTCTGACGCCTTAGTTGTAAGGATTATTGGTGAACAATGAAGAAATCATGACACCAGAAAAGTTTCATTCTTGATGACTTTCCTAGAACTGTTACGAAAGCACAGAAAGTGAGATATTAATGAATATGCATCACACGTCATGCATATTATATTATTGACAAGGAAGAAAAACAGGCCAGCATATGTCGTTTGCAGCACAAGCAGTCAGATGCGGTAAAGCCATATTTTTCATGTTTAATTAGTCATTCTTTCAGGATTCAAATAATTCATTTCTATTACCCTGTCTGTTGATCTGAAATTTGATGTCAATTAACTTACCGATTTTACAGTTTCAAGTGTATGATCATCTTTTTAATGGTTATAAGGACTCTGACTTTTGGGCATCCATAACTGTATTTTCATTCAGATATTTAGCAGTAGTACATGCTTCTTTGTTAAACTCTACCATCTTAAAAACTATGAGGATTCTAATACTTTTATTAAACTTCATGCTTTTATCATATATCTGCTAAATTGTAATGGATTTACAATATAGTTCAAGTAGTATATAAAACAGGGGCATAAAAATCTAAGAGCCCGTTTGGATCTTTGGAATTGAATCAATTTCCATGAATCAAATTCCATGAAATTGAATTGTGCAGAATTGAATTAGTTGGAATCGGATTCAATTCCATTTTTTATGTTTGGCTATCCCAGCAATTAAATTTATTGGAATCAAAATCTTACAGTAATTGCGTTGGTGTCTCAGAGACGAAACCATGGCGGCAACGGGCGACATCATGGCGGTGGGCGTGATCGGCGCGGGGCAGATGGGCTCGGGCATCGCCCAGCTGGTCGCAGCAGCCGGCTGCGCTGTCCTCCTTCTCGACTCCGACCCCGCCGCCCACTCCCGCACCGTGTCCTCCATCTCCGCCTCCCTCCGCCGCCTCGCCGCCAAGGGCCAGCTCTCCCAGGTGAGGCCTACCCGCTGAAACCTCCTGAATCGGTGAAAACGAAACCGTGGTGCTTTATCCCCTTGACGATTTCGGTGACCGCTGTGGTCTCAGGCCGCGTGCCAAGACTCCATCAAGCAGATAAGGTGCGTCTCGCGCATGCAAGAATTTGATTCCACGAATAAAACTCGCTTGGACTGGAGTGATTTGCAGACGCCGCTCAACCTTGTGGACGGTGATTTGAAGAATAAAAGGAGAACACCTGCCAAATCACTAAGATCCTATCCTTGGAACCCAATGCTCGTCGGCGTCAGAGCTACATCTGGCGTGGCTGACTTCGCCTCTATGGCGTATCCCTATCGCGTCTTGCCTCCTTCCACCCCGCTCAGCCCTGAGGCGGCTGACGAAGGGGAGGCAGTGGTGGCGGGGAGGAGGGCGGTGCGTCGGCTAGGAGGAGGCGGCGGCAGCGATAGGGATGAGCGAGCGTGGGTCTCTCTGAGAAGCGTTTAGTGGACGACGGAGTTCGGGAGTCGGAAGAATTCTAAACGTTTCTGTTGATTTGGGTTAGAATTTGCATGCAGCCCACCGAATAAGCGATTGGAATTGAGCCAGAATCGAGATTTCAATTCCTTGGAGTGCCAAACAGATTAAGTTTTGAAATCAAATTCAATTCAGACCAATTTTAAAGAAACAAACAGAGGGAAAAAATCACAAGTAGCGCGGCAATATGGCGCGTTATTTCTACGTTCGTTCCAATCGTTGTCGTTAACTAGCTCTTCGTGCAGGAGCACTTTTTCCTACGCGGGAGAATTTACAGATCGAGGTCGCGCGCGCACGCATGCAAACGACAACGCAGCGGCCATTCCGAGGCTCCGCGACGTCAGAATCCAACGACAGTCGACATCGGCCGGTTCACTCACTACTGTACACCAGCAAAGCTTTTGACGTGTTTCCGGTTACCGGTGGTGCTGGACACGGTGCTCGCCGGCGCCCGCATTGCCCGCCGGCGATTGGTCGAGGCGCAAAGTCGATCCAGTACGTCGCTAGCTAGCTAGCCGGCGCCACATGCGTCCGTGCACCGATCTTTTTCGTTCCGGTATCATGTTGTGCCTTTGTCGTTAATTGGTCCATCGATCTGGCAGCAGTGACAAGAAATCAAAGCGCGAGGTGTAGATATCTGCATGGTGTCTAGCTACGCCAACACAAAAGCCGGTGTGTCTCTATTTTGGTTGTCTTGGTAGTACTGGCGATGATGTAGAGCTAGCTAGATCCTGATCGAGCATCATCAACACAGACAACAGGGTAAAATGTTGCCATGCATCAGGAGTTCAGGACCGATGGGACTCCTAGAGCTAAAATGTTCAACATAGGAAGCTAGCATGTGCCTTGTATGTATGTTCCAGCCTCCGTATCAGAATCGATCAGTACTGTCTGAATGAATCGGTTAATTTGGCTTGTGCCATCTGTATATTCGCGTTATGGAACGTACGTTAGTTCCAGCAATTCAGCAGCCTCATCACTTTCTGAGGATATAGGTTTGTGATCAGTGGTTGGTAGACATGGATATAGTACTGCCGCGCGCATATATAAAAGCAAATTACGACTAATGGTGCAAGGATGTCATGTTATGACCCACGTCTTTAGCCTACAATATTATCATTGTGGATGGACCAAGATGTTAAAAATGGAGTGTACATAGTATAGACGATAATGCATGGCTGAGTGAGCGAGCACCATCCATCCGTCCATGCATCCAACGACATGATTAAATTAACAGCGCGTCTACGATGACAAATCAAAGGCCATTTCTTTAGACCAGCCAGCCAAAAGCAGCGTCCATTTGGTAGCTAGCTAGCCACAGCACACTTGGTGAATCACATGTCGAGGATCAGTAAAGCGGCGAATAAAGCTAAGATTTGATCACATCCTTCTCAGAACAGGGGTAAAATTTAAGGAAGTTTCTTCTCGCTTTAAAGATGAGGAGTGCGACTGTGGAGAGCGAGGTGTGAGATATTTCTGGCCATCAGGCTGGTTGCAGGTAGGAATGAAGCAACGTGTCGACGCGCTTACAACAGAAATGTAAGCATTTCTAACTTTGGTCAAAATCAATTTTTTTCAACTTTGACTAATAATATCTAAAAAAATTTAAAATAACTTAATATTAAAGTTACATAATATAAAAGTTTTATTTCTTGATAAATCTAGTAATATAATTTGTATGTAATAAAATTTCATAAAATTTTTATTATTAATGGTCAAAGTTGAATAAAATTGATTTTGACTAAAGCTAAAAATGCTTACATTTTAAGACGGAGGGAGTACTTAGATATCTACAGTATGCCCCTGCATTACTGACTCACTGTAGAGGCCATATCTACACGCATTCACGGTCTCTGCATTACTGAAATCAAGAGGGCACTTAATAGTTGTCACCAAACAGCTGCTAATAAGGCTGGTATAGGCATCACAGTCACGATAGACATGTTTGCTTGCGTTGTCGGTATGACGATCCAAAATGCCACGTTTTCAACATGTACCGGATCGACTTATCATGTTGCTTACGGTTTTACTCCGTCTCTAGGTGGATGTAAAAGCCACTTTGATTACATGGTGCTACCTTTCATCCTATTATGTCGCTATGCTTTTTCGTTGAGAGGATAGTATCGATCATACGCGCACATAACGTGGCCACATACATGACCCATGTTCCATTACTTTCGGCGTCATCTGTACTTAAAAGTTAAATGTTTTTACAAATGAATGAGATGGTTTATCCTCTTTATCTGTGTTCTTACGCATTTTTCATGTCTCACATGTATGTATGATAGTGAAACACGCAGCTCGTTTGTCGATCAGACACTGCATCAGTTATGATACGATTCTACGAAGGCCTGACCCTTTGTTTCAATGGTTTTTATTGTTAATAATAGATCAGGTAGCCTATGCATATATATGAAAGTATACTTTGTATCATAACAAAAGCAATATAAATCCTTTATTAAAAATACGTTATATATTTTGTAATACCAGGTGTTCAGTTATTTTTTCGGTTCTGTGATGAAACATGCACCGTCACTAGTCAATATTCATGAATCATGATCATCACAACCAACCATGCTATGATCGATAATCCATGCAACCCAAGAAATATAGCCTTTTTATTCAACCCCATGTTATTGGACCCAATTGTATTTCACACATTCTCAGACAGGAAGATAGAACCTTTCAGCTCAATACGATTTATCAAGAAAATAATGCAGGGCATTATTCTTCCAACCCATGAAAAGAAGCGGGGAATTTATGTTGATTCCAAACCTTCATGATGTGCGTGCTAGAGATTGTGAGATCTTACTGCATCGTGGTCGTTTTCATAACCTAGCTATCTACAAACGAATTATTTTCTACACATTCGCCACTGGACAGGAGGCAATATCTATTAAATGGCACAGTTTTAAAGCCCCTTCTGGTCCAAAGGCCAGCCGAAGCTCATTGTTTCCACTTCTGTGTAGGAATTATTAGGGGCATTTTCAGTCTTTTGCACATCAGCTTGTTTTGGTCCACTAAATATAGGAATGATTAACTATAAATGTGGATGGAGGGAATATTAAAATTGCTTGATATTATATTTCATATAATTAACTAAATATGGTTTAGCGTACAAAAAAAGCAAAAAGACTTGGTTTTCAAATGCATAACTTGAGACAATGTTCATTCCAAACCGTATATCAAAATTTTAACATATCCATAGGCCGGGGAGAAGCTCCCCCGTGCAGGGGCATCAGCTTTCTTTTCATTTTTCTGTCCTGCTGCTTCGTTGCGATAGCTTGTGGGAGATCTTTGCCCTTGGGAGAACAGCTTGAAAATGAAGATCACTCCTATCATTGTTCTCAAATACTTAGTATTTGGCTTAAGAATATAATAGCATCCCACTATATACAGACGGTTTGACTAAACACTATCCAGCACTTTTCGTGACTGTACGTGGTATCTTTGAGGGGACCAATGAGCTTGCAGCCGTGGAACGTGCACAGGCACCAAACGGTAAGTACAGGAGAAGAGATCGGGTTTTGTTTGACCAATCTGGAGGTGATCGATCCTAGTGTACTCTAAGAGTATTGTTTGCGTACAATAGATTCTCAGATTTGTGGGCATCTTGCTTTGAGTACAGTGTGCAATCACTTTTCAATAATTCAGTTAATTAGCCTGCAGGGCTTTGCACAGCTAGTCCAATTGCATGGCATGCTTGAACAAACTTAAGAGCACTGGTATTCATACAATCATTTGAGCATACCATTAGGTATCACTCAGGATCAAATTACTTATAAAAGAAGATCATAGATACATGGGATCACCGCTAAATAAATAATTGTATTCAGGCTTATATATACGAAATAGGAGTATAACTCTTAAATAAGAAGGATATCATATGCCACTAAGGTAGTGCGAGTGGTCAACCTGGGATAAATAGCTTGGAACATGCCCACGCCAGACACGAAGGCAAGGTCCTTCTAGTATTAAAAAACCATGCATCATCCATGGCACTGGTCAACGGCGCAAAATGAAATGGTGTGCATGCACGGCCTACAATTTAACTATATGGAGGTGAAAGTTCGCTAATACAGTAAAAAACAATTGAGGCGAAAGTGAAATGTCGCTAATTAATGTTTAGCAATATATAATTAAATGGGTCAGTGGTCTATCTTTAAATTTTGTGGTCTATCTTTAATTTTGACATGCACACGTACGGTTGGTCCAATCCACGTACTCCGAATGCAAGGTTGTCTCAGTGTCCACTTACAGTGGCCCTACGAGCGTAAAATGATCTTTCCTAGCATGTGGCTTTCGCTGTCTAGCATACTGTATTAATTACTTCTTCCCATTTTAAAATATTGTTGCTTGATTTCTAACATCAATTCTTATCATTTATCTTATTCAAAAAATTGTTTAAAATGTAAAATTATTAGTCATATTTCAAATAGCACTAATGATAAATCAAATTAAACTAAAATATTTATGATATTTTTAAATAAGATAAATAGTCAAAATTAATATTAGAAGTTAACATGTCAATATTTTAAAACCAGAGGGAGTATATGGTACACACAGTTCATTAGTTAATTAGACTTAATTCATCTAATGGCGAGAAGATTGGAAATAAAGCCGGAAATGGAGATGCTTTAACTAGTGTTGAGCTTTTGTGCCATCACAACATGCAAATTCTGATTTCTCCATGGAATCTGCTTCGAAAGTAAGAACGGATCAGAAAATGACATCACTGCGCATGTCACTTACCTTGATCTTAGTTATGCCATTAGCGCAGTATCATGGTCTTTTTTATATTTGCCTGCCTCCCTCCGGGGTCCTCCACTATGAAATCAATTAATCTTTTCAGATCACTATGTGTGCACCCCACAAGAGATTTCAACCATTTTCCCCCTCTTTGCACTGGCATTAGATGCCGAAACGTCAGGGCCGGACCCGCAACTAGCTAGCATATCGTTGTGGTTGGAAGTTGGAACACAAAATTTATATGGGTATATTTTTGCTCAAAAGGTGTTGTTAGTGACTGTGGCACAAACCAAATATAGAAATCCCTTGTTCGATAGTTTCGTTATAGTGCTTCGACCACCGACCAAGGTCTTATTTGTAACCCACATAAAATTCCACTTGTCAGTCATGTCGCGTGGAAAGTCCTCATCAAGAATATTAACCAACTAGATTTGATCAAACATGTCTTTAACCAATAATTTCTATAAATATAATTAATTCTAATATATAAAATATACTTCCTCTATCTCACAATGATCTACTTTTAAGGTAAAAAAAAAACTAATTCCTACTTCATCTTCGCTTGTTCCTGCTGTCGAGGCGGGCTCCTCAAAACCAGTGCGCATGCAGCTGGCCGTGTGGACTCTTAATTACTTAACTCTGTAGTTAGGCTGCCGCATGCAAGTTTCTGTTAGGCTGCCGCATGCAAGTTTCTGTTAGGTTGCCGCACGCAAATTTTCCGAAGGGAACACCGCACGACTTGTGTTTTTAAGATATTTCTTATGATGAATATAAAAAGATACTATCTCTCCGAATTTAAAATATTGACACCGTTGATTTGTAACGTCAACTTTGTCCGCTCGTCTTATTCAAAATATTTGCTCAAATATGTATAATTTTGTTATTATTTAACTTATCATTAGTAGAATTTAAATCGCGATTAATAATTTTACACATGGGAACAATTGTTTTGAATAAAACAAATAATCAAAGTTGATATTTGAAGTCAATGGTGTCAATAATTTAAAATCAAAGGGAGCGAATCTCAAATTGTTAAAGTTAATGGAATCTACAAAAATTATTGATCAAAAACCCATGATTAAAAGCTTCTTATGAAAGGGAGGTAGTATAGTTGTTCTGAACTACTCTCTTCGTTCTTTAATTGTTGTTGCCGTTGACTTTCAACTCTAATTTTGACTATTCATTTTCTTAAAAAAATTATTTTAAATGTATAAAATTTTAAATTACAATTCAAATAACTCTAATAATAAATAAAATTATTACAAAAATATTATATTTATTAAATTTTTTAAATAAGACGAATGGTCAAAGTTAGAGTTGAAAATCAACGGATTTCAGTCGATCGATGCCATCCAGTAGTCCTCACGCATCTTGCACCAAACGATCCTAATTCGTCCACTTTTGAAAGCCTTCACGATCGACGCATCACGCATGTGGGTTGCTACTTGCTAGCACCAGCAGGGGCCAGAGATTTTTTGGCGGGAAGGCCCCGCCACGGACCAACACGACAGGCAAGAATTGCAAGCAGGCATGGCGCGCAAATTAAAAGCGAGCGGCAGCAGGAGGAGGAGGCTAGCCTAGACTTCCACGTGGGTCGTCCCGCGGCGGCACACGGCGAAAGGTGGCGGCACAGGTGTAGCGTCGCCCGAGCGCCGCGGATTAAAGCTAGCCAGGCGGAGGCGGATACCCGATCGCCAAAAGCAGGAGCAGATCCGCGTGCAGCTACCGACCGACCGGCCACCAAAACAGGCGATGAGCTAGCGTGCTGCTCCTAAATGAGATCTATCGTAGCGGATCATCCATGACCATGATCGATCAGCAGCAGGGTTTTTAGATCGATGCGTCTAGATCAGATCTCTGAAATCCGGCAGATCGATCGGCAGCAGCTACAGCTACAGCTAACACTGTTGTGTACACGCAGCATGTTCGTTAAAGTCTAGTAGAAGTAGCAAGATAAAGCCAGACAGCTAGGTAGCAGCCGCTTTTGGAGGATGGCAACAGGCACGCCCCTGCCATGGGTGGTCGAGGAAGGAAGGAAACGGGAGACGCAGACGACGACACACGCAACGGCGAACTGACTGACTGAACGTTCGGACGCACGCAACGTGTAAGCATCTATCTTTAGAGATACCATATACTCTGTTTTTAAATAGACGTCATCGTTGATTTTAGAATCAATTTGACTATTCGTTTTATTCAAAAAATTTGTTCAAATATATAAAATTTTAAGTTATAATTCAAATCACTCTAATGATAAATCAAATTATATTAAAATATACAAATTTATCAAAATCTTTTAAATATAACGAATAGTCAAAATTGAATTTAAAAATCAACAGCGATATCAATTAAAGAACAAAGAAGTATCTGGGCTAGCTGTAGCTGCTTGCTACCGATGATCGTGTCATCAGCTAGCTGGCCCGGCGCATCTATCTATCGACCAATGATTGAAGGCCACTCAGCTGCGTGACAAGTTTGCGATTCCTAAAGTTTCGATTGAGTGATTCGCGCAGCAGGCAGCATCCACCTGATCGATCGATCGATGCCTAATTAAGTTCACCCGGGACAGCCACCGCTTGTTGTGCGTCCGGCCGTTTGTTTGTTCGGTCGAAGAACTGTCGTCCTGAACTCCTCCTCCTATTAGCGTACTGTTCGAAGATGAAGTTTTAAGTGATTAAACTTCTCCAATATGAGCGATCGAGATTCGTTGCTTGTTTACTGGTTACTCCCTCTGTTTTTCTAAAATATGGACACCATAGGCATCTAACATTAACTAATTTGATCGGTCATCTTATGATAATATAGTATATTTCGTTACAACTGTTTTATGGTCATTAGTGGTATTTGAATACAACCAGTAATTTTACATATTTAAATAAAATTTTAAATTAGACAAATGATCAAAGTTAATGTTAAAAGTCAGCGGTGTTAATATTTTAAAACCAGAAGTATATATATGTAGTAGTGTTGTTATTGAGTACTTACATACTTGGAAAGGATCATCCAACTTCAAAGCAGAGAATTTTCCTCTTCAACTAAAAGACAAACCATAGAAGATCAACCCCCTTTTTTTAGCGACCTTTTCACTGAATCCCAACATTATCATGCGTGGAGACGAACGATAGAGTACCGAATTATCATCCAACATGCACGTGCGTTTCTAGCATTCGTCTTCAAAAGCGGTCTGTGTGCTCTAATACTCCGAATTATCTTGCCGACTGTTTTAATTGGCCGGTCCAAATTTGCGAATGCCTGTGGCCTAACTTTATTCCAATAATGCGGTGCGTGAGCGAGTGAGCCATGCCACACCCACGTCCATGTGTCGGATCGGGCGTCGTACGTGCGGCTAGCATATACCTCGTCGACCTTATGTCATCGCTGTCAAGTGATTAACCCGTGCAAGCTTTGACAAGCGGCGCGTGGTGCATTGCACTACCTTTAAGTGCTGCATATATGCTGCCACAAAACATTGTGCAAAAAAACATATAGGGCCTCTTCTAATTGAACTCGAGTTTCAACCCCACGAACATCATGCGAATATGATCGAAAAGGTGGGGAGTTTTTTTTAACATACAATTGAAACAAAACGTCAACTGCTAAAATAATGCGTCCAGCAGGAGCCATACTAATTCATCAATTCCAACCTTTTTGTACATAGTCAACAGACCTAACGGTGCACTAGTGGTAGAATAGCGACGGCTACCACCAGCGAAACATTGGACGTTACCAAACGATCCACGTGTCAATCCACCCGCGCCGCCGCATGGACGCCACTGGAGGCCATCTTACTCCAGTTGGCTGATGCTTCTTCGTAGGTTCTCATGCTTCGATCACTCTTG
>BCLF01000031.1:1127055-1151220 GCA_001602275.1 Zoysia japonica | reverse complement strand
GCCGCCGCCGAGGCCGTGATCGCGGAGCTCGGGCTCGCCGCGTGCGCCGACACCATCGTGGGCAACGCGTTCGTGCGCGGCGTGTCCGGCGGCGAGCGCAAGCGCGTCAGCATCGGGCACGAGCTGCTGGTCAACCCGAGCCTGCTCGTGCTCGACGAGCCCACGTCCGGGCTCGACTCCACCGCCGCCGCGCGCCTCGTCGCCACGCTGTCCGCGCTTGCGAGGAAAGGCCGCACCGTCGTCATGTCCGTGCACCAGCCGTCCTCGCGCGTGTACCGCATGTTCGACTCCGTGCTGCTCCTCGCCGAGGGCAGCTGCCTCTACTACGGCGCCGGCCGCGACGCCATGGACTACTTCGCTTCCGTCGGCTTCGCGCCGGGGTTCCACGTCAACCCCGCCGACTTCATGCTCGACCTCGCGAACGGTGAGTAGTACAATACTGCTTGATTATTCCCTTCTTCAGTCTTCTTTTAGTTGTTCGTCCTACCCATTTTTTTTCCACAACAAGAAAGGTAGCGACACACGCAGATATTTATGCGTAGAATCATCAACATGTGTCGTGTTCCCGATCGCACCGAACCTAATTTTAATTTACTCCCTTTGATTCTCAAGTAAGCCGGTGCATCAAATTTGGTTCTATGTAGTGTGGCTTGGAAGCAAGGACTAGAGCATGTTCTTGTGTCCTTCGGCAGATGTGAGAGGATCAGATTAGATTAACCCAGGGCATTAGAGGCAAGGCAAACCACCTGGCGAGTGAGTGTGGGGTGCACCCAAGCAACAAAGCAGTGGACAGGGTGAGTGCTTGTGTCCTGTCCTCCCTCGCCCCTTTTTTTTTTCTTTTTTGCAAAGCACTTTATCGTTGAAAAATCAGTGGCGCTGGACACGTGTCACCAAAGGTAGTATATGAATCGGAGCACTAGCAGTGGACCTGAGCATCCATCATCGCCCACACTAGACACTACGCCGAAGAAAGCAATGTCGCTGCAGGCACACCGAAAAGACCCGTTAGTGCTTGGAGTAGATCAGTGATGAGGATAAGGTCACTGTGATCGGAGTGAACTGAACTTTTCAGCTAAGACTTGTAGCAAACAGTTAGTACGTAGTTGATGGATCTGTGATCTGTCCATCGATCCGCGACGCCGGTGGCAGCTTTCGGTTGGATCTGGTTCCTCGCCTACCTCGCCTTTTCCCATGGCGCGCGTGGTGGCGGCGGCGTCGCGTTGCGTCACGCATGAGCAAATCAACCCTCGAGCTGGCGGCAGTGCCTGTCTCTCGCTAGTAGCATGACACGGAAGTAGATGCCGGCGGCTTTTCCCGACAGCGGGAATCATTTCCCGGTGCGAGTTCTCGGGCACCTCTTTTTTCTTCCTGAGTGCACATGAAAGCAGAAGCTACCAAGTCCGGTATGATGATCTGATAGCAGTCACTGTTGATCGACCTCGCAGGTTTCGCTCAGTCAGATTACAGCTCCGCGACGGAAGGCGGGGACGTGAAGCAGGCGCTGATCTCGTCGTACAACACGGTGCTGGCGCCGAAGGTGAAGGCGTCCATCAGCGGGGACGTCGCGCGGCAGACCGATCATCAGCCGCCGGCGGAGGCGGCGGAGAGCCGCGGCGGCGGGTACGCGACGAGCTGGTGCGACCAGTTCACGGTGCTGCTCCGGCGCAGCCTCAAGGAGCGTCGGCACGAGACGTTCACGTCGCTGCGCGTGTTCCAGATCCTCGCGCCGGCGCTGGTGGCGGGGGCGATGTGGTGGCGGTCGTCGGCGCTGGCGACGCAGGACCGGCTCGGGCTGCTCTTCTTCGTGTCCATCTTCTGGGGCGTGTTCGCGTCCTTCAACGCCGTGTTCGCGTTCCCGCAGGAGCGTCCCGTCCTCACGCGGGAGCGTGCGTCGGGGATGTACGCCCTCTCGTCCTACTTCGCGGCGCGGATGGCCGGGGACCTTCCGATGGAGCTGGCCCTCCCCACCGCGTTCACCGTCGTCGTGTACCTCATGGCCGGGCTCAACCCGTCGCTCGCGGCCTTCGCGCTCACGCTCGCGGTGATACTCGCCTACGTGCTGGTCGCCGGGGGCCTGGGCCTCGCCGTCGGCGCGGTCCTCATGGACGCCAAGCGCGCGTCCACGCTCGTCACCGTCATCATGCTGGCCTACCTCCTCACCGGCGGCTTCTACGTGCGCAACGTCCCCGGGTTCATGGGCTGGGCCAAGTACACGTCGTTCACGTACTACTGCTACCGCCTGCTCATCGACGTGCAGTACGCCGGCCACCTCCGCCGCCTGCTCCCCTCCGAGGACGTCGTCGGAGAGGCCGGCCCCGCGGCCTGCGTCGCCGCGCTCGCCGCCATGTTCGTCGGGTACCGCCTGCTCGCGTACCTCGCGCTGCGCCGGGTCAGGACGTGATCACCCTGCCCCCGGGGCGCGCGGCGTCAGAGTACTGCTAGCTAGCTAGTTAGGTGTTGCCGATTGCTTGCTGTTAACTAATGATCACCGCGGCCGCCGTCGCCGGCCGGTGCACTTAACGAAAGGGCTCCTCCGGCGCGCACGGCGAAGCGAGCCGTGGCGCTGGCGAGCGAGCGAGCGGCCGGTCGTCGGAGGGTGAGGTGGAGGATGACTCGACCCGATGACGCGGTTGTTGCTGATCGAGTAGACCGGCCGTCTTCTTCTCTTGCGATCATTTCCGTTTGAATCTGGTGGTGGGCTCTTCAATCCGCTGCATCAATCGACATGGCTTCCTTGCAAGTGTATGATTATTACTACCACTCTACTTTATTCCCTCTGTTTTTTTAATCATTGTCGCTGTTGACTTTTAACTTCAACTTTAATCGTTCGTTTTATTTAAAAAAATTTACAAAATATAATATTTTTTGTTATAATTTTATTTATTATTAGAGTTATTTGAATCACAATTTAAAATTTTAAATATTTGAACTAATATTTTGAATAAAACGCATGGGTCAAATTTAGAGTTAGAGTTAGAAGTCAACGGCGACAAAAATTAAATAACGGAGAGAGTACTGCTCAGCGGGTATGAGTTGTGACGACGAATTTGAACACAGTTCGGGTGTCTTGATGGTACGATGAATTGATGATGTTTGATGGAGTTCATCAAGAAAAGCAACAACGAAATTGAATGTATTTGGAGACCATCGTCTTCTCGTTTACCCTTTACTTAAAAAAGGCTTTCAGATGGATAGTCTCTGCTGCATTGCACGATCGAGACGACGGCTTGGCAAGTGTATAATTATTATATGAGAAATTGAGATCAATGGCATCCCAAAAGTGACTGGAGTTGAAAATACTATCCTAAAGTTTTAGACTTGAAAAATACCATCACAAACTTGTTTTATTTGAAAATTACTAACATCGTGACATTTTCCGTTAAAAGTGGGCCGAAATCTCGTTTGTGAGAGAGAATATTTACAAAATATCAATTTTACCCTTGCGTCTCTTCATACTCTCTACTAGCCTTACACAACCCAAAGATCAATAAATGAATCTAAATCTGTTCGCTTGAAATCTGAAATTTATTTATTATTTGATATGTGAGCGAGTTTGCACAACAAGTTGCAATATATATGTTAAATTCATGTCAATATAGTGATGATTATAATTTCATCTTACTGATATGTGAGCGAAAACCATGTATCTATATCATTAGTATAATATTTGAAATTGCCAAAGATCATGCCAATATTTTCAAAAAAAGTCACTCTTCATCGTGGTGATAGCATTTTGCAACTTTGCTCACTTTGAGATGGTATCTATCTAAATCTCTCTTATTATGTACTTGCTCATTTTTGAATTATTGTTATCGATTAGTTTAAATTTGAGCTAATTAGCGATAACAATTTAAAAAATGAAAAGAAATCAAAAGAGCGGGTTACGTACATGACATTTAGAAAATCGAATGTGTTTATACCTCTGGCTTAAATTGAACCTGACCTTGTAACTACTTGTAGACCACATCTGCATGTGAAACCGTAAATTGAAGTTAGTCTTTGCTGAAAGAATCTTATGAATCTTACGATGAAAACCAGAAAAAAAATGTTAATGTAAATTTGGAAATCAAAATTCAAATTTCCCACCACGACCGAGCGTAAGGTTGCCGTGTGACCCATGGGCGGGAGTTTAAGTAAACGAGGCGTATGTGCTGCCGATCAGCCCCGTCATCTGGACTCATTCACTCGTGGTGGCATCCACTGGGCCGAATTTGCAAGCGCTTCGGCTGCTCCCACGCCAATTGGCCACACGGCCCACACCCAACAACAACTAGGTAAGATAGGGTTTAGAGCTTAGTTGATATTTTAAACTTAAAATTAATTTTTCTCTTAAAATGTAACTCATTTTCTTTGAAACATCATACTCTAGAGAACTAATGCAAAAAATGAGATCTAACCTGAACATAATCTTCTTAATTTTTTATTTTAAATTAAAAATTTTAAAATTCGTTCTCGTTGAATTGAATGTTCTATTGGTAATATTCAATTGTTCCTGTAATGAAAATAAATTGTTTTATTAGGTAAAAAATTTGTTCTAGTAATGAAACTATTTTTTCCTAAATATTTTAATACATGCACGCATAAGCATTACAAAAAGGAAAAATAAAAATATTTAAAAGTAAACAAAATCGAAAAGAAAGAAAAAATAAAAATATTTTAGAGAACAAGTGCAGTCTGAATGACACTAATAAAAAAACAAAGGAGTATAAAAATTTATTTCTCTTGTTCACGAAATCCTTTGACAAGGAATTAACAAACAGGTAACAGAGAGATCTCATTATGGATCTACTTTATTCGCACACATACAGTTTATTCGAACTTGTCAGATCAGGAGCATGTCATAGCATGCATGCACACAAACAGAACTTGTGAAGAAACAAAAAGTGAACCAATTAAGCCCAGTACTTGACGGTGGCCCCGTATCGAGTCTGCTTGTCGAAGAACCTGTCCCAAAGCATGATGCCTCCGTAGTTGGGCGCCTTCTGCACGCTGGGCAGCAGGGCGTAGAAGAGCTGTTTGATGGGCACCATGTCGTTCTTCCCGGTCACGTTCGCCGCCACCAGCCCAAGGTACACCTGGCTCCTCGGGTACCTTGCCGTCCACTTGTTCCACTGCTCCATGACCCCGCTGAGCCCGGCGTGGTTGTACGAGCACCTGGCGTCGTCGTAGAACCGGACGTGCAGGCGCTCGAACAGCCCGGTGGCTAGCGCCTTCTCCACACGCCAGTCCGGGTACCCGCACCGCGGCGTCGCCGTGAGGCGCAACGGCTTCTTCCCCCCGCCGTAGCGGCCGTACCAGTTGAGCCGCCACGCGAGCTCATCGTAGTGGTCGGGCGCGCCTCGGTCGACGAAGAAGTCGATGCCGTCGAGCACGGCGTCGCCAAACGGGCGGAACACGCCCCTGCGGAAGCCGCCGAGGTGGGCGTTCCAGAGGTTGTCGGCGACGTCGGCCGCGGACTGGGATGACGGCAGCGCGTACTCGCTTCCGCCGCCGCCGATGGAGAGGAGCACGACGACGTTCCTGGACTGCTGGCAGTGCTTGATGTCGTCGCCGATGCCGTTGAGCGGGTGGCCGGAGAGGTCGCCCCAGTAGCGGCCGTGGCCGAAGACGCTGTAGAAGGAGATGACGACGGTGTTGTAGAGTCCGGTGTCGCAGGCCTCGCGGAGGGTGCCTTCGTTCCTGTTCCGGCCCCAGAACACGGTCAGCTGCCCGGTCTTCTTGGCCGTGGCGGCGCTGGCGAGGAAGGAGATCAGGACCAAGCAGCAGGCGAGAGCCAGGCTCTGCTGGAGACCAGCTGAACGGCGCCGGAACGCCACCATGTCGATCGAGGGGCGGAGCTAATTATTTTTGGCTACAATGAATGGGTTAGCTAATGATGCTGATGAGAAGTGATGGATGTGTTCTGACTTGTGAGGATCGGCATGGCCTAGGCAAGGCTATATATAGCGCCCCCCGGGGTGGGGGGGGGGGGGGGGGTACGTGCATGCATTCACGAGAAGCTAAAGGTAATTCAACAAAACTGATAAAGTGATCGCGAGTCGCTTCTCGTGTGCCGCCTGCATTCTCAGGAAGTCAGGAGTATTTCAAGTTGGAGCCAACAGGACACACTGTTCGCACGTGTTTTGCGAACGACAAACTGTTCTTGACCATGCAGCAGGCAACATGATGGACCCGCGAACCTTCCTTGCCCAAGTAGAACAACGTTGACTGCAAGATCACTTATTCACTTTACAGGTCTCTCTCTCAGGTAGCCAGCCATCGTTATCGACCCATCACATCTGTCCGTGGTTTCCTGCAGGTATATATGGTTCATGGTGGATATATATATACCCATGACCATCCATGCATTAATTCCGAGTCGTTAACGATGTTCATCATCCAATAGTACAATACGCTGATTATAACATATAGATCCGTTTTGGGCTGGCACAACGCAGCCGACAAGTAGGGCTGTAAACAGTACAGAAATTTCTTATTTCGATTGTGTTTTGTTTACCTTTTTTCTATCATTTTCGGATAGGCAGAAAAAAATAAATAAAAATGGTAATAAAAATGATATGAGCTTTTTTTGACCGAATTCGTTTTTTAGCAGAATTTTTCTGTTTTTTATCGTTTTGCCTAAATACAATAATGAGATCTCCTTTGAACATGTGTTTATAAAAAATTAAAAATAAAAATTATGAATCAAATAACCTCTTATTGGCTTATGTAGTTGGGTTGTATATTATGAATTTAATTGCAACTTGTATTATATATATTGTAAGACTTGGACTATATAGTGAATGTTTGATATTTATTTTATTCATATTTTTGACATCTTTTTCGGTTACCGACCATTTTATTTTGTTTTCAAACTCTATATTTATCTGTTCGTTTTTGTTTCTGACTTTTCCGTTTCCGTTTCCATTCGGTGTTGTAAATATGAAAGTGAAAATAGTTGAAGTGTTTTTTCAACCGTTTTCGTCCATTTTCAACCCTATCGATAAGTGTTTCGAGCCACAGATTTTTCAATTCTTACCATTAAATACGTTGATCTTTCAATACTTACCACTCAATCCATAAGCTTTTCGTTTGGAAGGCATCAAATGCGTTTTTTATTTCAAAATATATACCATTTCTTTAAAATTTTAAATTTTTATTATTGTATATTGTGTAATAATGAATTATATTTACTATATTATATTTATTATACTATTAGCATCACATGAGCTTATATTGTGCTTATTTTAACAAAATATAAAATAGTAAAAATAATTAAAAGCTTTAAAAAATAGTATGTTTTGAAGTGAAAACATATTTAATAGCTTCAAATGAATGGATTACGAATTAGGTGATAAAAATTAAAAAATTGATGTATTTGGTGATAAGGATTGAAAATTCTCTTCTAGCCGTATCGTGCAGTGGGCTGGCAGCCTCTCCCAACATGCCGATCCATGGGCGGCTCCGGCGTCCGTGCTTCTCCTTGTTCTTGATCACTTTCTGAGAAAGTGCCTTTCTTGATCGTTTTCTATTCTGGAGTAGCTGCTGCTTTTGGAACTCGCACACAGCATATGACCTAGCTGTACCTACCAACCTATAGTAACTGGAAGCCACTCGTGAACGAAGCTGCTGTGTTTCACCCTCTTTTCTTGTTATGGTACACACATGCATTTGATGGATCAATATTCTCTACACAAATACTAGTAAAATATTAATTAGAACGTTAGGCTGCTAGTCAAAACAACAATTTCATTTATGCGAGAGCCAGAATGGTGAGACCAGAGATATCTCAACTGCTGCATCCGTTTCGAAATATAATCATTTCTAATTTTAGTCAAAATAGACACGGGAGAAGTGAGGCTGTGTGACATCCCAGGCCTGAAATACAGCTCCAGACCTGCTCGCACGCCGTGCGGGTCTTATCTTACAAAATAACTGTTTATGTTTTTGTCCTCGCTTCGTGTAAAAAAGTTAATCCGAGTTATAACTGCATTTCAAAGCCGAATTTTTAAATTTGTCACCATCTCTCTGAGGTAGCCATACAAGACTAACTTCGGCGCTATAGTTTTTTCCGCGGTTACAGTACCCACATGCTACAGTACTAAGCCTTTTTCTTTTTCTTTTTTTTCCCTGGGGCCGGGATACTGCATGCTATATCAATATTCTCTACACAAATACATCGACAAGGGAGAAAAAGAACCGTTTTTCAAACATTAAACGTATTTATATCCACCATGTTCACCAAATACCAAATTTGACACAGTCACGAGGAGTGCATCCACCATGTTCACCAATCACTGCTAGATACTCCTTCCATTCCAAAATATAAGCAATTTTAAATTTAGTCAAAGTCAAACTTTTATTATTTGATCACTAATAATATAGAAGTAATAATATTTTATTATCTAAAAATTATATTTTTTGGATTTATAATTAAATAAACTTTCATAAAAATTATATTTTTATATTAAAAAATATGTAATTTTCTAAATATTATTAGTAGAAATTCAAAAAATTTGACCATATTTAAACTTAGAAATATTTATATTTTGGAATGAAGGTAGCACTGCACTAACTTCATCCCCACCTTATCAGTTTCTTTGTCATGACATACCTGCATGATAGTCTAGTATAGAGAATGTCACATAGGAGTATTTACATCTCAAAGGAATCTCACATGAATTTCACAATCCGCACTTCTACAGTTCAATTTTTTCGAAGTCTAAACAAGAGTTTTAGTTGCTGTTTGAAAAGGTGGTTCTCGTGAAAATCAAAAAAACCACTACAGTAAACCATAAAAATCGAATAAATGCGAAATCAAATTTTAGAGTGAAAACGGATTGATTTTTCTGGTTTACTGTCCGATTTGAATTTTTAAAATTTGAAACCAAATCAGTTTGACTAGTTTTCTACTGATTTGGCTGGTTTTCATGCGGTTTGACCAGTTTTTGGAATTTCAAAATTTTCTCTTTTTATTTTTGATTTTTTGTAAACCGAAACCGGTCGTCTGATGAAACCGTACCGGACTTGTTTCACCGAAAACAATAAAATCCGGACTGGCTTTTTCAGTTTCGTTAACCTTGGTCCAGACACAACACAACATTTAGCTTATTTCGTGCATGCGCTTATTCTGTTATCACAATGTGAAAAGTGAAAACCAATTCAATCGGACAATGACATGTCCTCAGGTTAAAGCTCCAATCACGCCAGCCTTTTTCCCTGTCTTAGTTGTTCGCTGACCAAATGTGATTGTGTGGGCAGACCCATGGGTGTGTTGGTTTGGTATGATTTAAGTAAACGGTTTGGCTTGATTTGGGTGAATTAATTAATTTTATGGGTTGGATTAGATTGGGGGCGGGGGATAAAAAAATGTTTTCTTCTATTTGGTTTGGTTTGGTTTGGGTATAGGTTAGGTTTCAACCAATTAGAGCATCTCTAACAGTTCCTTCAAAAATTACAATACTCAATTTGATCTCTGAACTATGGTCAAAAGCTCAGATTTGTCTCTCAACTTTTAAAAGTTCTAATTTAATCTTTGAACTTTAGTTAAGATCAGTTTCATCCCTAATCTGACATGGGCTATACACATTGGCATGCCACATCACCGTTTTCTATGCCATATCAGTTTCAGTTTTGGATTATGAATTTTAAATCAATTTTTTTGCAAACCGTACTCTATTTTTGGATCCATTTGAAGCATCAGGTTTTAAAAGTAATGCAAAATACATGGATCTATTTTTTATATTTATATTTTTAAAATCAGTATTTTTGATATATCATATATATGTTCAAAGTCAATAACTTAAACATATTTTATATTTTTGATATTTTTATATACCTCTTCATATTTTAAGAAAATAGAATCTTAATACAATTCAAATATTGGAAATGCCATTTTTGTTGATGGAATAGAAAATTTGATTGTTTTTATTTTTGAATTTAATAAATACCAAAATATATTCACATGGGATATATAAATTTCACATCTATTCACATTATACATGGATCTTGTCTTGTCTTGTTGCATTAATTCTAAGGGACATGGTGGTTCAAACGAATTCGAAAACAGATCTACAATTTGACAGAAAAATCGATTTGAATTTTCGAATCTAAAATATAAGCTGATAGCTTGGACTTTTCTTCACCTATTGCAGTTTTAAGACAAACTGCACTTATCAAACCAAAATGACTTTGCGTCTTGGATATACATGCAATACTATAGACACAAAAAAAAATTCAAACAGAAGCAATTAATATCATCACTAACATTCAAACAAACAATTAATAAGGTATAATGGAGAGCTCCCATGTCTGTTTCAAAAGTTAAATCAAATGCTGCGTATAGCAGAATACAAAATATGCTCAACAACTCTCACAAAATTAAAGGCTCGGAACGTATGATTTTCAAAGAAATCGTACATGAATTTTATAAGAATTATTTTAATTTTATAAAGAAAATATAGGATTTGAAAAAAAAAATCTCCCGGAATCAACTTGCGTACAGCAGCGTACGAGATGCTCAATATATATTCAATACTACTCGACGGTATGAATGATCTCAGTGGCGGATGTGGATGTTGTACTCGACGGTGGCGTTGAACCAGTACGTGCGCAGCTGACAATACCCCCTCGCGAACCGGAACACGCCGGTGCCGCCGACCATGGGCATCTCCCTGACCTGCATCGCCGCCTGGTTGGGCCCGACGATGGCGAGGCTGCTGGGCGCCGTCGACGAACACGATGTAACATTTCGAAATTTTTCAAATTAATCAAAGTGCTAAATTGTCTCAAATTTCATTTCGTGCAATTTCAAAATTCTCTTTATGATATTTTTCTGCGTCAAAATATTTTAACTCGTAGGTTTTTATTGGCTAAAATTAATTTTTGCTTCAACCTTTAAATTCATTTCTTCTATAAATATTATATTCTCTCTTATCCCTATTTTCCTTTCCTCTTCTAAAATTCAGAAAAAAGCGAGAGGAACTGCTCCCCGTCGCCGTCCCGTCCGTCGCCGTCAACCGCTGGCGCCGATTCCCGCGTCGCGCCGTCAACTGTTCTCGTCCGCGGCTACTCCAGTACGTCATCCGTCCCTTCGTCAGCTGTCGCCTCCGCAGCTCCGATCTCCGTCTACTGTCTCTGGTTCCGATTCAGTACTCCCCGTCTTTGTCTACTTACTCGTAGTCTAAATATTTAAAGATTTGTTAGGAACTTCTTATGGTCTCCAAACATTATTAAAATTATTTCGTTAAATTCGTTCCGTCGAAAACATCGTGTAAAATTTTCTGAGCAACGTTTTGAACATGTTTAGCATAATAATTTAAATTTAGATTTGAATTTAATTATCGCATACTTAGTGTGCGATCCCTATCGTGTTGTGTTTAGCTGGTAATCCTGAATAGAAGTATCGCGAGTTCGCTCAGTTCGACGATCCGAATCTCGACTATGATCTTAGCTGCCAAACAAGCTGCGTTTCTTGATCACTTTTGTTTTAGTATTTTAAACTACATGTTTTGTTTGCAACTCTAATTTGCATGTCAACTGTTTTAAAATATGCTAGCAACATTTCTAAGCCGTGTCTATTTATTGTTTCACAAATATGAGCTTTAGGATTGCTTTAAAATAATTATTTATTTTTATGCTTAGCCATGCTTAGTCGCATTTATTTTTATCTCACACTATCACTATAAAAATAAAATTTGTGTTAAATGATTTTGAATTGTGATTCAAATATATGAGTTTTATAAATAACTATACATAACTATTTAACGGGGGCAGGATGGAGTATGAGAAGCTGAAGGACTTTTGAAAAGTCCCTGTGGGTGTATCTATGGCGGGTATAACGGAAAGATCTGAGCTGAGATCTTTTCGTGAGACTTGTTGGTTGTTAGTATTAAGGTTGGAGAGAGTGACTGTCCCGATAATTAAGTACCGAGTCCTTCGAGCTTTGTACGCTCAGTTGACAACCATGTACACCACGTTACTCTGTATAGACAGTGACTTGATCTTGAAGCTTGTCAGGACTGGTTGTTTACCTTCGTAGGTTAGTGGTGACGTGTTAGTGTGGTGTAGAGGTATGACTTCTCATATGAGATCGAGATACACTACCTGATCAGTGGTAGGCTCTTCACAGTTTTAAAACTCAATTGCGTAGGCACTTGAGATCCTTATCCTGAAGGATGAATAACGTTAGTTAAAGTTTGTGGACGGGTTTTGTGTGTTCGTCAGGACTACGATGGTAGTTCTCGATAACATTTCTCGTCGGTACAGGTGTATAAACTCTACAAAGTTACAGTCAATGCGCATTATCACGTCTTCTTGGAAGGACACCCTCTGAGTTGTGTTTCTCATTGAGTAGTTTTATTTTTCTTCCTCCTCCTCTATTTTAAAATGTTTTGGACTCCGGTCTTTGAGCTGTGGGCGAGTGTTGAGATTATATCGGCATTTAAAATAAACTCTCGTTCGAGATAACAGAGATCCCTGCGGAGCAAGATAATAAAATTTGGACAGTTTAAAAATAAAGCTTTTTTGCATTTTAAAATAAAATAAAATATTTTAAACTTATATTTAGCACTTGAGCCAGCTTTTACTCTTAAAACCATTGGCATGCCTACATTGTTGATAGGTAGTACGTGTTTTGCTGAGTATTCGTACTCACGGCTTTCTAATTTATTTTTTGCAGATAATACTCTCAGTTTCAACTTCGACTGCGTCTCTGACAGACCGTGAAATCAGCTTCAAAGCTTAAGCTTGCCTGTACAGAGGAGGTTCGCTGTCGCTCCCATAATGATGCTTCCGTTGTCGCATTCTATGCATTTTTTGATAGTGATCGTTGTGATCTGAGATGTTTTCGATCTGCGTGCCCTTTGGAGGATTATATTTTTATAAATTTACTTTGACTTAACTATTTTTTATTTTTGTTTTTTGTTTAATGCTTTTGTTATAGTTTTTTGATTGATTGTTTGTGATGTCGTGTTTGTCTAATTTTCTAAAATTGAAAAAATTACAGAAAATCGAGACTTAGCAATCGAGACTTAGCAAAAGTTAAAAAAAAACTCGGTCATTACATACGAAGTTCATAGCCATGAGCAGCGACAGGGTGTCCTTGCCAGCGCTGACGTACGCGCCCTGCGTGCGGCCGACGAGCCTCGACGAGGCGAGGCTGGGGCCGTCCGTGATGGGGTCGTCCATGACGTAGACGGAGCCGAAGCCCGTGGCGGAGGCGTTCGACGCGACCGCCACCACCTGCGCCATCGTCGCGATGGCCCCGCTCACCACGTCGTGCCAGAACACGCGGAGCCGCGTCTCCTTCTCGCCGGCCGCCGTGGCGGCGAGCAGGGCGAGAGCGAGGAGTTAGCGGGAGAAACCCAGTAAGCTTGCGCTGCGCGCTGATGAGGTCGCCATGGCGATGGGCTGTCGTCGCAGTTGTTATTGCTTGATGTTGTTCTCTGCGAGGTGCACGACGGGCCTATTTAACGTTGCCCGGTGGTTGGGGTCCATGCATGAGCGCCAAATGCGTGCTTAGCATGTGCTTAGTTACGGACAGAGGTAGTAGGTGATAGTACGTACAACTATTCTCTCCGTTTTTTAATTGATATCCTCGTTTACTTTTCAATTTAATTTTGATCTTTCTTATTATTAAAAAAAATGATAATATTTATATTTTTTTATATAATTTGATTTATAATTAGAGTTATTTGAATCACAACTTAAAATTTTACACATTCGAATAAATTTTTTTAATAAAATAAATAGTTAAAGTTAATTGTAAAAGTCAACGACGATATCATTTTAAAAACGGATGAAGTATATATTAGGTTATCTTAGATGGTGGAAACGTGTACTTGTTAATTAGGTGTAAACTGCATAGTGTGTACTCTTTGACTTGTCATAGCTCGAAAAGGTTTGTTAGAGTATATAAGTAAATTGCTCATCATTTTTTATCAACTTAAGTTTTTAAAATTAATTAGTCGGTGTATACAACTCAATAATGTTTACGTGCATGGTTGTTGGTTTTCACAGCTTTTCCACTGTTTTACTGCATGCTTGATCGATCTCCGTCAGGAGTATGAGACTAGTTTTATACTCTATTGTACGAGTTATTGTTGTGATGCAACTCGTAGAACCTTTCTTTCTCTGCATTTCACAACTATTATTAAACATTTTTCTGTAGTAGTACTGCCTAACACTAAAATACAACTATTTGTGTCTAGCTAGTTTGTCTAGATATCGAGTCGATGGTGGACAAGATATCGCTGGCGATATTCTTCGCGTCCATGGCGATACCTGCCAATCCTCTCCTCGCCAAGCCAGCGCAGTAGAGCCCGTTTGCACCTTTCCAGTGATTAGGGAACCTGTTCTTGGGCAACCCGCCGTGATTCAGCATGCTCTCACCATTCTGCAATATTCCGAAGCACATATGAACATGCATGATCAGTGACGTTTTGCCATATATAGAATTTGTACAAATTTTGTTGCAGGGAATTAGGAACGATTAAAACTCAAACATAAATTGTTTCTTCGTCATACCTTGAGCCATATGTTTGCGGTGCTTCGATATCCGGTCGCGAAGACAATGGTGTCGAATGAGCGCTCCTTTCTATCTTCAAATTCCACTGTGTTGCCCTTGATCTTCGAAATACGTCCAAACACCTATATGTATAAATTTTAAGATCAAAATGAAAATCCAGAACTAGAAAAAAAAACTTTTTTAAAAAAAAATGACTATGACTTATGAGGAAATATTCTCACTTTGATCATGCCCTTTTTAATCAAGCCAACGGTCCCGACATCGATCACTGCAGATCGGCCGGTTTCTGCCTTGAGGTGTAGAGGACCTGTCTTTGGCTTTGCAATGCCGTGCCTTGATAGGTCGCCAAATACCAAATTTGACATCGTCACAAGGAGTGCATCCACCATATTCACTGGAAGGTACTTTGCTAGCGTCATCCCCAACCTTATCAATTCCTTTGTCATGACATGTACCTGCAAGATAGTACAGAGAATGTCACATATTTTCCTATATTTAAAGTATAGATTTATTGCAAGGCTAAGAAAGATCCATGAGTATACCCTTATACGTGATCAGAATTGAAATAACAGTATACATACCGGGCTACGAACAACAATTGACGTGTTGGCTCCATGAGACGCAAGGTCGTAAGCGATCTCCATCCCAGAGTTGCCGCACCCAACAACTAGCACGTTCTGTCCAGCATAGGCGGCGCCTGATTTGTACCTCGACGAGTGGACGGCCTCTCCAGGAAACCCATCTAGCCCCGGGATCACCGGAACGTTCTCGGCACTGTTCTCGCCACTGGCCACGACGAGAAATCTAGCCTTGAACTCCACAACACTCGACGTCTCCATGTTTCGCGCCGTGGCGAGCCAACACTTAGCGCCTTCGTCGTACTCGCACGACTCGATGCTCGTGCGGTACATTGGCCTGATGTCGAAACGCTCGATGTACCTGTCCAGGTACTGCACGAACTGGTCCTTGGGGATGTAGGTCGGGGCGTCGACAGGGTACGCCATGTGAGGCAGCTCGCAGAACTCCTTCGCGAGGTGCAGCTTCAGGCGGTCGTACGCGCGGTGTCGCCACAGCGACGCGCTGCAAGCCTCGCGCTCGACGATGATGTGAGGGACCGAGAGACGGGTAAGGCATGCCGCCGTCGCTAGACCTGCCGGGCCGGCGCCGACGATCAGTGCCGTGGTCTCCACCGCCATTGACGTTAGGTAGGACACCACTGAAGTTGGAGGTCGACGTGATGGGGGGTTTTGGAGGGATGGTGATTGCTGTCGTTCTTTGCCGAGTGGAGTGTTCTTGTCGGAGGGGATCTATATATATGTTTCTTACTTCCACCATTCCACGCGTACATTGTGTGTTGACTGAATGAGAATCCACTTGGCAACAAATTTGGCAAGATGGAGTTGAATGAGCATGTCTGTTGTATCAGCATTTATTTACTTATGTCAATAGCTGTGTCTCATACGTACAACATAAATCTGACCCTTTAGAAATAGTTTCTTTTTGTGCCATGTATGAATAATTGAATATGATATCAAAGTTAAAAAAATGTGTAAGGAGTTTCAATTTTTTTTCATGGCTAATAAGGAATTTACCCTAAATTGAACCTCCTTGTAACTACTTTTAGACCACATTTGTATGTGAAACCCAGTCAGAGGCAAATTGGAGTTAGTAGTCAATGCTGAAAGAAGCTCATGAATCTTACGATGAAAACAAGAAAAAAATGTCAACTTTTACTTTGAAAATTAAAAAAAAAATCAAACTCCCCACCACCACCGAGCTAAAAGTTGCCGTGTGACCCATGGGCCGGAATTTTGAGAAGAGAAAAACTGGCGTACGTGCTGCCCATCACCCCTATCATCTGTTCATCTGGACTCGCTAGTAGGCAGTGGCAGCATCCACACTGGGCCAAATTCGCAAGCGCTTCAGCTGCTCCCATGCCAATTGGCCGCGCCTAACAATTAGGGAAGGTACAGTATTTAGTTGGTATTTTAAACTTCAAATGGATTTTTTCTTTACTCGTTTTGTTTGAAACATCATATTTTAGAGAATTAATGCAAAAATTAGATCTCACCTGAATATAATTTTCATAAAATTTTAAAGTTTATTTTTATTAACTAAAATTTTTAAATATTTAAAATTGGTTCTCAATGAATAGAATGCTCTATTGGCGATATTCAGTTGTTCATGTAATGAAAATAAATTATTTTAGTAGTAAAAATTTGTTCTAGTAATGAAAATATTTTTTCCTAAATATTTTAATATATGCATGCATGAGCGCTATAAAAAAGGAAAATAAAAAATATTTAAAAAGTAAACAAAACTGAAAAGAAAGAAAAATAAAAATAAACAATTAAAAAATAAAAGAATAAAAAATTTAAAAGAAAAATTAGCCTAGCTCGGGCCAGCAGCTAGGGGGTGGGGGGAGCACCTGGGCGGAGGGGGGTGGGCGGACGGCGGAGGGGAAGCCCGTTTGGCAGCGGACCACGTGAACAGGAGATGGATAAAAAACTACTCTGACACGTGGGGCCTGCTTTTTTTTTTCCCTATAGGTCAAGGTTGACATGGAGCTGCCACGTAGGTTTCCTAGCTATTACTAGAAGTCATCTAGGACGTAGGACGACTTCCCAACTTGTGGAATATTATAATTAACTTGTATCGCCTCATATATGCATTAAAAAAAAAAGGAGACCGTGTCAACGAAGAATCACGTCGGCAGCCCTTACATAAGTCAAGTCACTTGTTTAACATGATTCAGTGATATTACCATTAAACAATGACTCGTACATTCAGCACCAGAGAAGACGAAGACGAAGCTGAAGTCATCGTCCCCATCGCAGAGGTATAGAATAGGGGTCCATTAGGCCACCTCATACGATGTATGGGATTGTTGTCGACCGAGACCTAAAAATAAGGATCGGTGACCTGGCTAGTATAAATTGTCAGAAAAAGAGCACGTATTACCATTTCAACGATGACTCGAGCATTCAGACAAGACGAAGACGAAGCTGAAGTCATTGCCTCCATCGTAGACCTATAGAATAAGGGTCCATTAGGTCACATCATGCAATGTAGAGGATCGTTGTCGATCGAGACTTAAAAAATAAGTGTCGGTGACCTTGCCTATATAAATTGCTAGATAAAGAGCTTATTTATACTGCAGCGTACGTACCCCCATACAAGAGGAACAAGAAATACGCTAGATTAATTAACGATATACACAAGCAGTGCGAGCATATGGAACTGGCTAACCTTGCTGGAGAAGGGGCCGAACCCGCCACCGGTGGCGCCGGTGCGGTTCCTGGGCCAGTTGCTGCCGCGCATCGCGGCGACATGGGGTTCCTTGACAAGATGCGCGGGTGGCTGGTGACGGTGGCCGCGCTCTTCGTCAACATGGCTTTCACGGCGGTGCTGCACGCGCCGGACTGGCTCAACACGGAGTGGTACCGGCTGGGCTTCAAGTCGATCTACAGGCAGCTGCAGCAGGGTGCTCCGACGAGCAGTTAAATCGCTAGGTCTCTTGTGCTCTTGCTCACCAACATCGGCACCTTCGCGACGGCGATAACCCTCATGCTGGCGCTGCTGTACGTGCGGCCGCTATCGCACGCCAAAAGAATCGTGCCTTTGGCCACAGTGATGCTGACGGTCATATCCGGCTCCGTTGCGTGCACCTTATCCGTTGCCACGGCTGATAACTGGTATGTCATCGTGGTGATGCTTGCAGTCACTGCGGCTGTATGCGCTCTTACTGTGGTCTATACTGTTATAGCGATCTTTGGCTTCGTCTGCTGGGCGCGGTTTGCGAATAATGCTGTACCGAATGCAATTTAGTGATGTACGTATATATAGCCGTACATATGGATCGAGGGACTACCAAGAGGGACATACTACATATGGATCGGGGGACTATGTACCATGAACTTGAAACGCATGTAATCGACAATAAAGCAATGATCATATAGTATCATTTGTTCCTGAGATGGATTTTTGCCAGGGACTACTATTCTACTAAGCTTCAGTTGGCCTTGTTGCTCCGGTAACAGCAAATCCAGTGAGTTATATTCTTTATGGATAATACTTGTTTTAGTCCTCAACTATGCTCAAAAGCTCAATTTTATCCTTGAACTTTTAAAAGGTTTAATTTAATCTTTGAACTTTGATTTTTGGCTCAATTTCATCCTTGATCTTACATGGCGGCACACGTGTCACGCCATATCAGCACGTGATATACCACATTAGCTTAAATTTTAAATTCTAAATTTCAACTTGATTTTCTCTCATATTATAACTCTATTTTTGGATCTGTTTGAACCATCACATTTCTTAAAATCATTTCAATAAAAAATCATACATTGATATATATTAATATTTTTTCTGGGTGCATGAATGAGTGCCGCAGAACTTTTTTTTGGCAAAATTATTGTAGGCTAGCTGTGAAAAATTGTGGTTTTATGGCGCCAAACAACATAACATTTTTCTCCCCTAGCTATTTTTATGAACAAGCATCCCATGAAATGAATGTTCTGGCTCTATGACGTGTCACAACATATATAGTCTGAGACTTTTATGCTAGTTATAAAAAACTAGTAATATTTTCAGAACAACACTAGTGAAATTATTTTTTTTTCAGAAATTGAACCATTCAGCCTGCAAACGAAACCATTAATAGGCTCCGTTTGGAACACTGAAAGTTCTATTTTTGTAAAAGAAAAATTGTAAAATTTAATTGATTTCTATAAAACTCCTATGAGATTTCTGTGAAAATCCTATATTTCAAATCCCAACCTTTCCACTTGCTATCTAGGAAACAAATAGCCGGCTATAGACCGCTATAGCTGATTTTTGAGAATTTCGCTATTTGTCTTCGCAGTACAAATTAGTCATTATAGTCTGCTATATCTCGCTATAGCTCTCGCTATTAGCTTTTTGAGTTACCATCCGCTAAATGACTTAGTCCGTTATTTTTTTCATGGCTTGATATTATACCAGTCCACATTTAATGACCTCCAATCCGTCCTTTGCCTCAAGAATCATCTCTCTTGGAACCTTAATCACTGTGCTGCGAAGTGTGAACCTTCCCTCTCGCTCTATTTCCTTACGGTCCCAACGGACATTTGTGCGCTTATTATCCCAGATCGAGCTGCCAGGTGCATGCCGGGAAGCAGTAGTGCGTTTAGTGGCAATTGGTACTAGACTCTTGACGCTGCTCAGCAAGTAGTATATCTTCGGAAGCGGCCATTGCTCCCGTCAGCTGGTGTTCAACTCAAACAGCTGCAGTACTGTACTGTGATATGTGAACGTGAAGAACAGGCGCGCGTGCCGACAAAGGCAATGAATCGGCGGCGAGGTCTCGGAGGAGGAGGAGGGTTTTCTCCAATAGTGTCCTGCCCGGGTCCCCTTCTTCAAGCTCACGCAATCAGCTGCTAGCAGCAGTGATAGAGAGCAGTTCATGGCGTGCGTGGTCCACCATCTCCACCGCCAGTTAGACACGTAGTCAGATCCGCACATCCACTCCCACTGAAAACGCACTGTCGAGCTAAGTAGCAGTGTGTTGGCGTCAATTGTCTGTAGCACGTACGCAGGACGCCACGCGTCATGCTCAGCTCTGGTCCATCACTCACGGTATAAAACAGTATTTTTATTGTATCTAAAGTGCACAGACAGTAGCATAAACTGATAAAAAAAAGCTCTGACAAACACACACTTAGCTTTTCAACGAGACCTAGAGGAATGCTGATCACCTTGCAATGATCAGGTGATCGATCCGATTTTACTTTTCCTCTTCCTGAAATTTGGAGTAGCTATATATAATGAACAGAAAATCCGATCACCTTGATCATTGCAAGGTACTCCCTCCGTTCTTTAATTGATGTTGTCGTTGATTTTAAATTTAACTTTGACTATTCGTCTTATTCAAATTTTTTTATAAATTTTATATATTTTGATATAATTTGATTTATTATTAAAATTATTTAAATTGCATCTTAAAATTTTACATATTTGAGCAAATTTTTTAAATAAAATAAATGGTCAAAGTTAAATTTAAAAGTTAACAGTGACATCAATTAAACAACAAAAAAGAGTACACTATTAGTGCCTTGCAGTACTAGTAATTCAGTGGGTCGTAGATGCAAGATGCCCGGTCCAACGCACGGCAGCCGGCAGGTGCTCATGCGCGCTCACGCCCACGCCCCAAAAGAAAATTGGTTGGCGTGCAGCTAGCACGGGATCGAGTGGAGTGCACTGCAAGCATTTTCCGTACTAGGTGGAGTACTAAATTGAGCACCGAATACTAGTATGATTAGCAGATTATAGGCCTGTTTGATCGAGGTGTCGCACTCGCAGTGATGGTGGCACAGTGCTATGATCAAAGAGAGAGAAACATTATGGAAAGCCGTTTTGAAGAACAGTGAATAAAAAGGATGCCTTTTTTTTTTTTGCTTGGACGACGTCCTAGATTATGGAGTCATGTCCCCATAACAAAGCTTCCTTCCTCAACATCGCGAGTAATATCAGGGCCGGTCCAGAAAAACGCGCCAATGAGATCGACAGCTCGTGACGGAGACAGTGCAGATCAAGGACCCCTCTCCACCTGCTTCAACCAAAGCTCTGACAACACTCGGACGACCAAGCAAGCACGCACGCACATGGACGAAGAGAATCTCCTGCCCGGCGTAGATCCCAACAGTGCCAGCAGGCCCAGCACGCAGCCGTCGAGGATTACTCCGAGGAGTAGTACTGACAGGTAAGCGCGCTGTTGTCGGAAACTGGTCAGGTAGGCGTTAACGACTCTGAATTGATTGTTCAGAGTTCAGACAGATCTGCCGAGAAGCAAGGATCGGTGTCGCAGAGTTCAGACAAAAAATCACAGCCGGCGGGCTGCAGGACAGAGTTGTGCCGCGATTGACGGTGATCAGGATCAGATCAGGCGACGGTGTTCCGGTTAAAAAATGCAAAAACAAAACTTAAAATTTGGAATTTAACTGAAAATAACAGTTACGGTTGTCGCATACTCCTTCCGTTCTAGTTTAGTGTCTGTCATCCTAATCAAGTTTCTACGTGTCCATATTCAAACTACGTAGTACAGAGCAAATGCAAATTTACAATAGCATCATGTATAGTATATTGTTAAATAGCAAGCATAATTTATTTATTGGGTATCATCAATAATCACATCCACTAAGAAAGCTCGACCATATATAACTATATTATTACAGAAAAGAAAAAGGTTGGACTTTCTTTTCGATCCAACGCATTGTGCTCGCACGTCGATTATTTATGTACCTAACCGGCGCCCAGTGTTTTGATGCGGCTCTTTCTCAGGGCCCTCACCTCACCGGCGTCCAGCTCGTACTGCTCGTCCACGTCCGGGACGGACCACCGCCACCGGCCGCCGCAGGATGAACGCGCCCTCCGCGACGGCGATGGCGCTCTTGCACCCGTATAGGTCGAGCAACCCGCCGCGGGACGCGGAGATGGGCCACCGCCGGGAGCTGGTGCTGGTGGCTCGCGCTGGCGACGCGGGGAAGAGGCTGTCCGTGACGAGTAACCCCGCGTCCGGCCGCGCATAGGACGGGTCCCTGGTGCACTCGGCAAGTGCCGCTGCGAATGGATCCGCGACGGCACCTGGCGGACTGGAGCGCCGGCGGTGCCGCGCGCCGGAGGGCGGCGCGCGAAGGGGCGGCGGGAGAGGGAGGGGCGTGGGCGGGGACGACGTCGCGTCGGCGGGGAACCGTGTCTTAGGGATGCCCGGGTGGTGTTCCCAGGAGAAGGGCACGGAAGTGGTGTTGCTGATGCTGGTAGTGGTGGAGCGGCGGGAGGCGCCCGTGCTGTGCCCGCGCGGGGACGGCGACGGCGAGGAGGCCGTGGAGAGCGAGGACGAGGAGGTCGACGAAGATGACGAGGAGGAGAAGGTGCGCTGGCGACGGTGATCGGCCGGCGGCGGCGGTGGTTGCTGCGTTCGCGTATGGATCGACATGGGATGGGTAGGAGAGGAGCGTGCGAGTGATGGTCGCGAGTTTGGTGGAGCTGTGGGAGACTGGGAGCGCGGGGAGATAAATATACGAAGGGTGGGGTTGCGTTTAGGACCCCGGATGTTTGCCAAAATTTGGATGTTCTTCCTCCGAAATTTTCTTCGGAAATGATTGATTTTTAAAAAGTACTAGTATAATAATAGAGGCTGTTCTAATTTTGTACCCATAATGATGTGTGTTCTTCATGGCAAATCCAGTCTTTTGGTAGAGCTCTCATCTTTTGATTTTTGGTAGAATCAAAGGAGCCCTAAGTGAAAAGTGATTCTCTGAAATGAATTAAAGGTATTGAAAGCTGAAAAAAATAGTTGCTTCTAATTCTGTGCAGTGATTCTCTGTTTGATTCTCCTAATACATAGCTGCAAGCAAGATACTTTCCTACTCAACCTATGTACAATCTGAAAGCATCCTATGTACTCTCTCTGTTCTTTAATTGATGTCACCGTTGATTTTGAACTTCAACTTTGACTGTTCGTTTTTTAAAAAAAATCAATAAATTTTATATATTTTGATATAATTTGATTTATCATTAGAGTTATTTAAATCACAACTTAAAATTTTACGTATTCGAGCAAATTTTTTGAATAAGATGAATAGTGAAATAAATCGTAAAAGTAAACGGCGATATCAATTTAAGAACGGAGGGAGGACGCTTTTACATTACTGAGAGAGAGAGAGGAAGCTACGTACAGTGCACCCATCCAGCTGAAGAATCTTACGTAGACCAATGCTGAAAGTGAGCTGATGATGCAATCCACACTAGTTAAGAGAAGAGTTCAATTAGTGCTCGGTTTGATCATGATCGAAGGATTTTCCATGTCCAACGCGTAGTGCCAGGACAGGTCTTCCACTTGATCACGGAGGAGATGAGAATGCGAGAGCTGGCTTATGCTCCAGAACTTAAGACAGAGTGTTGCTGCAGAGATGAAGTAATACTGGTCATCAAAGTTTTTTTTAATGTCCATAATCTACTACATTAATATTATCTCAAACTTTGTACTCCTTTTCTTTCATAAATGAAGGGGCGCTTTCTTAAATGAAAGAGCAGTGCTCCTGCTCCAATTTTTTTTAGAAGAAATGAACTTTGTCCCAAACAGTGATAGTTCAACCGTAAACTAAAGGACTCTTAGGTGCACCATAAATAATAAGAATTCTAAAGAAAGGTCGTACTCTGTACTCCATACGTAGAAGATGATTGCTTAATTAGCATCTCATTAGTCATTCGACTGCACCGCGTGTTACTCGTAACGGAGGCGTTGGTTCCTTTAATTGCACTGCACTACTGAAACAGAAGCTGTTGCCATCGTCGATCAGGTCCGTCACCAACAATTGTATCGTACGTTTCTACGGTTCCCGGCATTTGTACATAAGTACATACGCGACGGGGATAGGTAGCTAGGTATGGGTAGGTCATCTGGCCGTATTCTTATCCGTAGAAGGCAGAGGACGAGTGAGACGAAAGGCCCGCCAACCAACGGGACGAGTGGTAACTTCTTGTGACGTGGGCTATAACGTCGTGTACACTGTACGCCAGCGCCCCAGCGAAACGGAAAACCTCGTCCTGCTTCCGAGCCTGATCGCTCCAGATTTCCAGTTTTGCCGGTGCCGCACATCTTTCAGTTTGCCCCCCCC
>BCLF01000031.1:1070841-1110775 GCA_001602275.1 Zoysia japonica | reverse complement strand
CAATGATTTTGTAACTCAACTGTCTCGTAAATTTCAGCCATCTGCAATGACCAAAAATTTGCCATGCTCTGATATGATGTTTTCACAATCACTGATCCCTTGCTAAGTAAGTGTATCTAACTTATATTTTGTGTGCAGATGGGATCGATTCAAGCAACACATGCTGGACATGCGTCGACACATTGAGACGAAAGGTTTCCGACTAAGGAAACCGCACGAATCCATATACAACCTGCCGATGCCTGACTGCATGTGTCAGCAAAGCTCAAGCACGAACGGCAGTAGTAGCCTGTAGGAACTAGGAAGAGAGTCCGGAGGTGCCATTTTTACGGGGCTGCCAATTTGAATCCAATCATAATAGACTGACTTCGAGCAGTGTATAAGTGTAAATGAGGGGATAGAAGAACAGATTTTGCACGTACATTTTCCCTACTTCTGAAATGCCATCGAGTTTTTTATTTACTCTTTTGATGATGTGGGCAAAAATTCTCCTGATTTCACGGCACTCAGTTTATGGCTTCGACTTTAGATCTTTAAAGAAAATGTGAGCTCTCCTATTTTACAGAGGTAGTTAAAGAAAATGTCACGTAGACGAATGAGTCACAGAGAAATCATATTTTCGTGGCTCTGCCTTCGTCCTCGGCTTCTCTTAAAAAGAAGGAGAAGCGGCTTTTTTTAAACCATTTGGTATAATTTTAGTGAAAACCGATCGAAAAGCCGGGAAAAAAGTCCTACCAAACGTGGCGCAGTAAACTACTTACGGCCCATGTCATTGCCGCCGCCGTTGGTCATTTTGACGCGCACGAACACGGCGCCAAATGACCCGCACGAGCACGGCGCCGGGAGAACAGCGGCGGGTCGACGATCTGGTGCTCGTGCATGACCCTGCCGCTGGACCACTCTTCACCCTCGCTTGTACCTGAGCGTGATCCTCTCGCCGCCGGCGCCGCGAACGAGGACGAGAAGCTCCACCTGGCTGTTCTGCCCGCGCCACTTGCCGCAGCCCTCCTCGGCCGGGACGGCGCGGACCGTGCGGCCATGCTTGGCCTGGTGGCGCGGGGGGCCGAACTTTGAACGCCGGCGGCATAAGTATGCGCATACAGTAGAGCAGAGGAGAACAGGGGAGGCGGCCGGGTCAGGTCAGGATCGATTCGTGGGTGTGGCGGGGGTTTCAAAAGTTCCCTTGGCGGCCCAATGAATCAATTGGGCCGAGCCGAATCTTTGGCTGCCACATCTCCACAAGGACGGACCCAAGGCCCAAGCTGTCGCAGGGCCTGGCTGTCGCGGTGACCGCTCTCGCGCCAATATTCGTGTGAGGTGATCAAAAGCCGAGATTCGCGCGAATTTTTTTTAAGCCAGATTCGCGCGCCTTGTCAGAGCGCGTCCCCTCCCGTTGCGGGGGAGTAGCCAGAGACAAAACGAACAAATAATCATTAATTTGATATATGTCATTAAATTTTTCGAATATCACTTATAGGTACTGTTTAAAAACGATTTATTGAGACATTTAGATTATAAGCAAATGAAGATTTTCACTTCATTGTCAAGAGAAGTGAAAATAAGCGGGATATTTGATGAATTATCGCTTATTTTGATTGATAAAGTGCTTTATAAGCGGAATTTTTTTTGATGATTTGATAAGATGCTTTATAAGCGGGAAAAAAAACATGACTTAGACAATTGCCCGTGCAGGCATGCAATCAGTGGTAATATATTCACCAGCTTAAATACCAAAGGAACAAATATCTTTTCTTTTATTTACCCTCAAAATTTTCATCTTACCTTATTCACTCTTGTTCTTAATTTTGCTTTCCTTATTTGTATTAACCGTTATATATTAATAGATCTTTTGTCCAGCTAAGTTGAAAAAAGACCAAAATGACTTTAAAATTAAGGCAGGTAAAATTTAATATTTTTAAACATGTATGCACATTGAACATAACAAAAAGATAATTTCATAAATATGTTTTCATGTGACATATTTTTGAAATTATTTTTGTATGTTCAATGTAGTTACATAATATCAAATTTTACTTCTCACAGTTTCAAAGACATTTTGGTCTTTTTTTAATTTAGATGGATAAAAAATCTGTTAGTATATATTGGTTAGGGCGAAAAAGGCAACCAAAATTAAGCATGAGAGCAAATAAGGGAAAAAAAAATTTGAAGACAAATAAAAAGAATGGATAAATTTTTTAGAGCGAATAAGAAATTTACTCAACAAATATTTGCTAACTTTTTGTCACTTATCAGTATCTCGTCATTGTAGAATCGATTGCCAAGTTCAAAAACAATTTTATAGACTGAAACAAGAATTACTACGACAATGGTACGAGATAAGTTGCTTTAACTTAAAACGGATGAAGTAATGACAACAAAATAACAGCTCATACTTTAAAAAAATCACAAAATAACAGCTCATGTTGCACAAATAATTTTCATTGTTTATCGAGTATTTTTTTAGAAAATTTTAGAGCAAAACTTCTGATGCTACAATCCATTAGGGGGAGAAAAAAAGGAAAATTCAATCTTATCTCAATACATATTATTAGTCCTTTCCCTACAATGATACAACAAGTTGGATAATAAATATTCCTACACATTACCTTCTCCATCACATTTTTTATCTAGGCCAGAGGAAAGAATGTCATGCAAATATTCGTGAGCAAAACTGATTGGCGTAGATGCTTGTTGACAAAGTTACAGGTGCTGTGGCTCGACGAACAAATATATAGCCTCCCCTAGTTTCCATTTGTTGCCATGTTGTGCTGTACAAATTTCTTATCCCATAATCTTGTTAAGCCGGCTCAGATGGCCTTATTTACCAGCTGATAACATCTTCTGGAGCTGAATTACTTGCTGCTGCTGCTCTAGGGGCAACGAACTCAGCTGCTCAGGTGTCAGCTGCAATACTTGCTGCAGAAGAGCTGATTCCACATCAGGCGTGAGCTGCAGCAAAACCAGTAGTAGATTTGTGAGTGCATGAAATCTACAGTAGTCGAGAAATATGCATAGAATCAATACAGCTCCATCGATAGTTAAGAAATAGTATGTATAGATTTAATTCAGCTCTGCCAAATGATCAAACTTCAGATTGGTGAAATGTAGCCAAATAATAAAAAGTACCTGCTGCACTTCATTCTCTGGTTGCTGAATGCTAGCAGAAGCATTATTATAGCCCCCAGATGGTCCATTAGGGGGCACTTGCAATGGGGCGCTATAAACAGGAAGGCTGCTATTTACCATTCCAGGCACAGAGGTTCCATCATCCAATTTTCTTAACTTTGCAGGATAAGCAAACTCTGCCAAGTGACTTGCGTGATCAGCTCCTCTTATTTCATTTCTTAGTGTCTCAGGTGCAGCAGCCACCTGCAGTTAGACATTAGCCCATGTGAATACAATCATGAACAAAAGATGGCCTAAGTATTATTTGGCTGTAGGACGCAAAAGTAAGATATTGGCAGTAAAGTTAATCTCCTTTATAACTGAATCAAGATTACCTGAGGTATATGATGTTGGGTTAAAGGTGGATGTTGTACGCTTGTATGCATAACTGGTGGCCTTGGGTGCTGGGGCATGAATGGGGGCTGGGCTTGCGACATTAACCCTATTGAGGTCACAAGGGGCTGTGGTCCAAAATTGGATGAACTGCCAAGGGATTGAGATAGCATTGGAGGATGCGTGGCCACCCCCAACTGATGTCCATGTGAAAAAATTTCAACTGGAGGCTGAGACGTGTGTTGAAACTGAGGAAAATTCTGTAATGTGAGAGTGGATTCCTGAATGACAGTTGGGTTTGCTGGTATGTTAAGTGGCTTCGAAAAAGGTTCACTGAGATGAGAGGAAGATTGTGGCAAGGAGCTAGAGGGCTGTTGGCTCTTTGCCATCTGCATCTGCAATTCAAACAAATCATAGATCATTATGTAGAACCAAAGAAACAACAGGTTCTTCAGGCTCAAAACATAAACAAAAACAAACCATCTGTGGTGTCACCATCCCCAGCATTATTTGAGCCTGCATTACAACAGAAAAATGAAGCATTTTAGTCTTTCATTCCATTCTTTGTTAGCAAATGTCTTTTCTTACAAATAATCAATCTTCTTTGATTGCATGATGTGAAATACAACAAATAAATAGGAGCCAAATCCCATATCTATCAACAATGTTACCATTAACACAATTTCTTATAGATATACACATAAGCCAAACTGTTCAATAGGGAATAGAAACAATTCCAGGTTCACAGGACAATCATTAATGATATCAGAGACTATATGCCCAAATTAGGGTAAACCTAGAGTCACATTGATCTTGGAAAAAGATGACAACAGTGTAGACTAGTTGCTGCAAAACATGTGAGAAGATCAAAGAAAGATTCTGTCAAAGAACCCATGCAGACTTTATGACCTACTTTTTATTTTTTATATTACAAGTTGAATCAAATGCAACATGAGTAACAAGGAATAAGTAATCGACTTATACACGATAATATTAATGAAAGCCAACCTGGAAAAGGGCCTTTGGAAGCTGTGGAATTCCTTGCAGCAATTTTTTGGAGAGTTCCTTATTTTGAGTAGCTAAGGACTGTGATAAGAAAACAGAAAACAATAAGAAACCAATAACCACTGGTTCATTTATAACCTTTATTAAGCAAAAGTGCATTCGATGCATGACCACCTTAAATTCAGACATGATTTCATGCAATTGATGCCTTGACATTCTGGACAAATAATGAGTTAGTGGGTCGTTTCCAAGTCCATACTGGACAGGTAAACCATTCTGAACATTTGCAGTTTGAGCTCCACCAAGAACACCAGCCATCACAGATGCGGCATGTATTGCAGGCGTAAGACCAACAGGTTGATGAATACTTGCATCTCCAGCAACGGATGACCCAGTTAACTGCTTCTGACCATCTGTGCCAATCCATCAAGAGATTAGTGTTTGCATAAATGGAAAAAAGTCAGTGAATCATAATTTTGAAAAGCATATACAACTGAATAATGAACTGAAAAATGGAGACCAACCAATATTAGATGCCATTCCTGGCCCTCCACGACCCTGCAATATACAAATTTATCCAACATGAGTGATTTGATCTAACTGAAGCCAAATCAACTTAAGTCGATTCAGATGTTTCTCATTCATGTAATAAAAATGCACCAACTCTATATCACTGAGGCTACTTAATTTCCAACATGTAAAGTCAAATCATAATCATAATCGCTGTAAAATCAAAAGAATATTAGTCGTAAAAACAGTGTCCTTATGCATATTAACTGCATCCGGTTGTGAGCTTTTGACAATATTTTCTTGTATGCACTGAAATTTCAGCAATAAAGTTAACACATATATATTAGCATCAGGTGCTCCCACAGGTGGAGTTAGATAGCCTGATGGAGCAGCAACATACAGGAAACGATAATGGCAAACCCAAAAAAACAGTGTGTCCTTGTGCGCAAACATAAATGTCGATTGAAATATTTTGGCAGAAACCAATACCAACAACAGAAATACTCACGCGTATCCAAAGAAGAATTATGACTATAGCCCTTGTGCTCTTTGCAGAAAGTAAACAACATATACTCAGCAGCCAGAATACTTCTGAAGCTCTTACAGCCATAACTACATATTTTGCGAGCCAACAGCTTTGTCATGCTATGATCCAGCAGCTTTGGCACGCTATTTTCGTGAAGGGGAGAAAACTGAGATAACAGAAGCATATTGAACCACAACGCCAAGCTGATGCAATGGAACAGGATGAAAAATTCAACAACGGAATTGGGCCATTATAGCAAGCATGTGTATGTACAGTCCGGAAATTGTACATACACAAACATGCTATGCAAGTGAAACAGGGGACACATGACGGTCAGAGACTGCGCAACTATTATTATTCACAGAAACCAAAGCCATACAACTTCTCATCTTAACAGAGAACTTTAAAGTTGGTTGAAAAAGTTCTTCTACAGTAGAATTCTGAGGATCTTCGACCTTTTCTCTATTTCGGTCAGTATTCCTCCCATTTTCAGCAAAATCAACACGCAACTGTCGTCCGTTAATCTCATAACCCTGAAGGTTGCGGCGTGCACTTAGAGCAGTCTCCTCATCCTTGTACTCACAAAAGCCATAGCCCTTTGGCTTTCCGGTTTCCTTATCAATAACCAATCTGCATGAAATTTGCAGCAGTCAGCATACAACAATGTCATAATAGCAAGTTTACATGTTAAGAGAAAAAACAAGCAATGAATAACAGCATTATAAAATGAAAAAATATTTCAGTAAAATTGACAAATGGAACTATCATAGATAGTGTACAGATAGGTGCCCAGAAGTTATTGGTTTCCAAGATTTGTGATCATGTAAAGCCACCAAAGGTATAGATCTATATCTTCAGAAAAGCTTTTCTTAGAAATTACAATTTTATATGCTATAGGTATGAGGTCAGGCGTGGAGACAAGAGAAAATGGTGCAGGATATGATCCATCTTGCTGGCTTAAGGAGTTCTTAAATCAAATTCTCAAACTTGGCTCATGCGGAAGTTTCCCTTCCAGTTCTTATATATCATTCCCTGTTTTGCTGGTCAATAAAGGCTCTATCTCACTCAAATCACATTGAGCAGTTTTCTTCATTAGACTCCACATTATAGTGTGGATTAATGAAAATTTCAAATCCAAGAGGCATGCATATCTATTTTTCTATTCCTGTATTTGCATTAGCAAGTGAACCTGCCCACTATCCTGCATACTAGCGCAGCATACATGAAATATTCGAGGGCTCGTGGGTGAGTGAAGCATACCTGAAGGAGACAACAGGGCCAACCTCTTCGCAGATCTGCACAAGGTGCTCCTCCGTTGCATCGTATGGTATGTTACCAACTGCAATGAGATTCAAGGAATAAAAACACCCATCAGCCGTGGTAAATCCCTAAACGTGCCACCTTCACACCCAGCAACAATTAACCAACCAACAGAAATCCAGCGGGAAGCAATCCAGCAGGCAGCAGCATAGCCCTCTCGAGAATCGACGAGGATTCCAAAGGCGGAAAGTAATTGCGCTCAATTGAAACATAACAGCTGCAAACCCTAGCCAAACTAAAACTGGAAGGAAACGAAACCGAGTTCCAGTTCGGACCATGGAGATCTCTTAATCTCATGACTGCGCCGATGCCAACCATGGAGTTCAAGGAACAAGGCAGCGAGCGAATCCCAATCGACGGTGAGGCCGCCGGAATCGAGGCCTCGCGAGACGGCTACCGCCTAACCCATTCAGACAGCCCCCAGATTTCGCGTCATGCCATTCGGGGAGAGGTAAGGAGAGGACTGAAAAGAACGATGAGGAGGCGGGGGCTGTACCGAATACGCAGCGGTTCTGGGCGCCCGCGGGAGCGGCGGCCATGCTCAGCAGAGGTCGCCGACGACGGGGCGGCACGGCATCTGCTGCGAGCCGGAGCGGGGCGCTGGGGCGCGGAAGGAAGGAGAACGGCGGCGAGCGGCGGCGCTGCTGTTTCGTTGGTCGAGAGGGATGCCGGCGGTGGATACAGTCTGTGGCTCTCGCAATCGCTGGCGTTGGCTTCGTGTTATAGAGGTGGGAAGCTGGGAGCCGGTTCTATCCGGAAAGGTTTTTTGGAAACTGTTTTGATTTCGAAAATCGGTCTTTAGTCGGTTTTTTTAAAAAAAATGCTACATTAAACCGTAAAAATTGGACCAAGTTCGAAAATTAAAATTTTTAGTGAAAACTGTTCTGACCGATTTTTTCGGTTTACTGATCGATTTTTTAGTTTACTGTTTTTAAATTTAAAATCAAATCGATTTTAACTGTTTTTCACTGGTTTTTGGGGATTATCACATGGTTTAACCGCTTTTTATATTTTAATTTTTTTAATTTATTAAAAAAAACCGATCAACGGGTGAAACTGAGTCAAATCAATTTTACCGAAAACTACAAAAACGGACTGGTTTTCATCGGTTTTCAGCGGGATTTATTGAATCAATTTGCTTTAATTGAGTCCGATTATGATTTTATTTCCTCGATTTTGATATTTTTTTTGGACGCACTCACAACGCATGGATATGTCTTGGACTTGTTTAGATTTTTGGAAGGCACAATAGTACTATAAATTAATTCCCTAAATAAAAATTTAAGAAATTACTAGAAAAACAACTTTCAACACTTCTCTAAATCAACTCCAACTAAGAACATTCAAAACAGACCCCTGTTCCGTAAGTTTAGAGATCAGGAGGTTGGAAGTCCAAAAGCTCCAAAATCGTCCGTTCATAATTCAAACGTCGGTTAGAGTTATTAGAGTTGGAGTTGGACTCGGTTGTAGATCGAATCAGGTCTAAGTAGATGATTATATTTGGATATGTATGATGCGTATAATTTAAACTTTCTTTTAGGAATTATTATCGAGAGTTGTTGGAGGAAAATAATTATTTTAGTTCCAATAGATTTTTGAAACTTTCTAAATCTAAATATGAGGAATAGATATTATAAAAAACTGTTAGAGATGCTCTAAGAATGTGAGATTCATAAAAGGTCAGCTCAATCATGTTCCAGGTAAACCAAATTTTTGAAAAAAGAATGTCAATACTGTTAAGAATCGCAGCATAAAACTAAGAGACATCTATAGTAAAGTTGGTATGTTTGTTCTTCTTTATTGATAAGATAAGAGTGTTAGTTTATAAAGGTCAGTTATCCAGTAACTATAAGCTACAATAAAGGTAGTTATGATAGTTATGAGTAGAGAAAAAATATTAGAAAAGGAATAAGAAGATTAGGTTTGTCTTCCTTTTCTTATGCCGTAGGCTAAGGTCCCTGGCACCATAACTAAGTTTTTCCAAGCAATTCAATGAATTCCTTGCTTCATAAAGAGGAGGATCCAATCTGAAAACTGGTTGCTGAATTTAAGCCCCGTTTAGAACCGAGGAAAAATTTTTGTTTTTGTATTTTTTTCTGTGAAATTAAATTAATTCTTGTAAAACTCCTATTAAATTTCTGAGTTTCAAACGGAGCTTAGGCGTCCTTTGAAACAAAGAAAAATTTTCTGTTTCCTATGAAATTGAACTGATTCTTATTTCCGTGAAATTTCTTTGAAACGCAGGAATGAACAAAAATCAGTTCAATTTCACAGAAAAAACGCATGAAACAGAAAAATTTCAGCGTTCCAAATGAGACCTTAAGAGACTGTGATAATAGAGATGTTTGCTAAGTTTTATTAGCGCTTTCAGAATAGAATTAAAACTTAATAATGTTTAGTTATCATTTTCTTTAAAACATTGGTTGTGTCATTTGAATCTATGAGCCTCTTTTGTAACGAACGGCTTCGTGCATCTCATGTGGATGTAAGGCTGGAACCTTCTGTTTCATTATCTAAAAATCAAGAGTGAACATTGTCCGACACATTGTTTCAGGATGAGAAATTGCCATCAGGCCAATATAATCGATCTGCATCCTCAGGAGTAACATAACTACACAAAAGAAGCGGGGAAAAATGGTACACTAGACTACCGAAAATCAAATTGACATAAAACATAACCAGCCTGTAATATTCATCTTACGATAATTTCTGTATATGTACAGGAGCAAGCTCCATTATTTTCTATCGCCAACCAGATGGCAACAATTACACTTCCTATAACTCAGAGAAGTCTATGAAGCAGAAAAAAGGCACGCCTCCTTTTGCTGGCATCCTCCCAAACTACTCCCGCTCCATTAATCCTCACGTTAGTGACAAAAGATGAATGGCCATGACCAAGCGAGCATAATAAAAGTGCTAGCAAAGCCCAGTCATGTGAAAACAGCAGATGATGGTTGCTTGAAGCTGGAGCTGGATGCAGCTGCTTTGTTCGATGACGTTAGCACCTTATCCTTGGAAGTGGAATTGCAAACAACCGGCTCAGAAGAATCTGTCTGCTGGTTGTTTTCACTATTGCTGGGTCTCGCCCATATTTTGACTAGCCCCTCACGGCATATAGTGACGATCGATTCACTGGTGAATTCCACACCAGATAGAGGATCTACATGCACTCGGTGTGCAACAAGGGATGAGAGCTTTGGTATATCACGCATCCGTGGAGAAGGCTGAAGAATGCCTGTGGGAGGGCAGGCATTATCCCAGTGTGTAGAAGGACTTCCACTGCTAAATGTCGGAGAGCCAGCAGAAGGATGACGAAGAGGAACAGCAATTTCGTCCATTGCCAGATCCCATAGAAGCAGTTGGGTGTCCTAAAATCATGCAAAATGAAAAACATGTTAATGCCGGTACTAAACCTGTAGGAATAGCAGGTAAAGCATATACCATGAGACAGGAATATATATGAAGTCTTATTTTTTTTCAATGTATAATCACAAAATACCAGGATATACAAAAATTGCTTGGCAAAAGAAAATGAATTGGGCGTTCAACATGAACCAACACACATAGAGTAGGAATATAGTACCAGACAACAGTTGCAAGACCTATAACAATGTTGTAACACATATTGCTTCCAAATGTGAGGTCACCTAGGAAAACTAACTAGTGACAGGATTATAAGAATCTTAGAAATTAGTATCAACTAGATTCATACCAGCAATTAGAAGTTCATGAAAAAAAAGAGTCTTATTAAGCTTTATTTTCATGATTTCATTCATAGTATAAAGCAGGAAGAAAATCCATTAGTACTCAAAATAAACGAACATTTATATCTTATATAAACTTCTGGGTACCTGACCAACAGAACCAAAGCGATACATGACGCTTTCTCCGGCTTCCTCGGAATTTGGTGGGGACCAATACGGATCAAAAGCAACTGCACTAACCTGGGAATAAACAATGTCATCTGCCTCAAAACCAAGAAAAGGAAGAACAGCATGATGCTGAGAAATGACAACTGTGATGATTGTGTTACCCATGAATTATGCCCTTCGCCCCAAGCAACTATCTTTCTGTCATCCATGCTCCATACTTGCACAAGATCATCTTCACCACCTGACAGCAAATACTTGCCATCCATACTGTAAATGAAAAGTTCTATTAATTAGCATCTTACAAGTTCTATATACAAAAATTAGAAAGGTAAGAGAACAAGTTCAAGATGCAAAGATTATATGCATAAATTAGTCCATTCAACAGAAGTGTTAGACGCAGCAAGACAGATATGAGTATGCACTTACTCAAGAGCCTTTTTTAGTAATAACAAAACAAATATATTGTTATACAATACGTAGTGAAGGTAGTCAAATGGCACAAAACCATGCAACATTAAGAAAACTGTACATTCTAATGTAAGCTTGTGTTACGACTACGACTAGATTGAATATTACACAGAAGAGGTGCATTTTACTTTGGATCCTAACAACGAGAAATGAACCAATGGTATCAAGCTAAGGGGCCTAAAGTTGCAACGATAATTTCTTATGGGTCACTGATTGCTTGCCTATCCCTTTTTATATCATTTATTGTGTCACTGACAAGAGGATGAGTCCACGCCACTCCTTCCTGTACACTCAAATCACATCCAAATCCTCCAACCATGAGATTCATTCTGACAACAGCTAAGTGGACAAAGACAAGGTGGCTCCGGTCAGCTGCACCAACATAGGTACCAGCCACATTGAGGTTCATCGCCCACCTTTGACCCTCAGCCCATATCAGGTTGAGGGCTGATAGCCTAACTCACCTTCTATGCCATAGCAGCAGCGGCCAGAGACCTTGGAGCAACAAGGTGGTCAATTGGGCCTTTTCATGGTTGACAGCATAAAATTTCAAGGTCTGGGGTTGCAGACAAGCAACATGAAGCATATAACAAAATTAGAGGCAAACTACAACAAGTGTGAAGATGCACATAATTTTCGAAAAGCAGATGGGCTACTGTACATGACAGAACAGTAAGATTACTTTTTCATAAATATCACAGACATGGCAAGTGTTCAAGTTCTGGAAAAAGGTGTGACATGCAAAACATGCCATTGGTGGCTTACCTCCAAGAGCAGCACAACAGCGCACCATAATAATTTTTTCCTCCAAATATTAGTTGCTCTTTCGCAAAGTCAAATACTCTTAAATAACCTGTATATGTCGGAAACTTTAGGACTCAACATACAACTTTAGAAACAGCTATAACATTATTAAATCAAAAGTGCAAATTCTTATTGTTGGAAAGAATATTACCATCTCGCCCAACAGTAGCCAAGTAAGCTCCATCAGGTGAAAAGGATATGGCATTGATTGCACCTTGACAGATGTGCCATCTTGCAATTGGGTTGCCCTGCAGTGTATTTTAGATCCCAGAATTAATCATTAATACTACAAGGCCAAAAGACTAAAAACAAATCATGCTCACAAATTATATAAAATCCATGAATCAACATTTTGTAGTATTTTAGTAAAATAAATAGCTGCATGAGAACTGTTTTCCTTGTTCACTGCACTGGTATCAGAATGAGCCGCTGCAACAATTGGGAGATGCTGGTGTTATAGAAGAAAAACCCAGAGATAGATAAAGGTCAAAAGCAGACACACCGTTGATCTGTCTCAACTACAAGAAGGGAGCTAATACAGGTGAGCTACTAGAAAAGAGCACAGGGTCTACTTATGGAAAAATAATTATGTGCAGAGGTGCTATATTGCTATAACTGGAGTCTCAACAATCAAGATACATAATTTAAAGTGAGTCTTGGTTCCATATAATCAGAAGCAAGAAAATAATATTTTACAAGCAGTCTGTAAGTGTTCAATACTCTAGGCATGAGTTCTTTGATTGAAAAAAAAAAACAATAATAAACATTTTAGTGTAGTAACACATTGCAGGACATAAAAAATGATAGCCAAGTCAATAAAGTTTCAGAGTAAAAGACATTGCAGGAAAAAATTATACCTTACTCGACTTTGCATGTGAAATCAGCAGCTGGCTTTGATCCTTTACAGTTGGAAATGTCCAATCAGTATTACCATCCTTTGACTGAATGTTAGAATGTATAAAAGCAATATCAGTTCGACCCAATACAGTATGATCAAAATATATTATCAGATTCTATTGACATTAGGGCTCACTTTGTCATACACGTACAAATTTCCATCAGCATGGCTAACAACAAAAATTCCTTCGCGCTCTGGCACCCATGCAACGCAAGTGCACCGGCTGTATTTGGAATAAAAGAATCAGAACAAAAATAAAATTTAATAGATGAGCAAAGGTATTCATCCATAGACACCACAGGAATAGTAAATCTTATAATTTATAAGCTGTATCATCAAAGAAGCATAGAAGCTATGTCACCATATACATTGATATCTTATTTACACAGAAAAGCACATTAACATATTCGTAATTATCTTTCAGGAGCTCAGCTGCAATATAAATCTTAATTTCAGCAGTCCTAAACATGCATGGTAACTAAAATATTTCGAGGCTCATGCTATTATTAGTACTTAAGTTGATGAGTGATGCAATGCACAAAACAATTACTGTTATTAAGTTGGTGAGTGATGCAATGCACAAAACATTACTGTTATTGGCTATGGTTTCATCAAAATCAACTAGCAAGCAAAATTGTAAACTGATACCTTTTCTTATCCATAAAATAATTGGTAGTGTCAAAAAATTGAACATAGTACACCAAAAATTAATAGTCCAAACCAAATGTAGTGGCGAATGACAAAAAATGTCTGTCTTTTCAAACTATCTACAACAGAAAACCAAAACCAGGTCCTATTTTTAACCTTCTTTCTAACATTAATGACACTGAACAATACAAAATGAAATCGCAGAATGATACAAAATGGAAACATGCCTGCTGGCGGCGCAACCTGTAGTTGCATCTTTATCTTTATCTTTGTCTTTGTTAATGAAATGTTGATACGCAACAGGCTTCTTTCCAGAATCCTGTAACTGCTGCCTTAGTGACATTGAGTAGACTGAAAAATGAGCACAATCCATTATACTTAGATGTAAATCAGCAATAAGGATAAAGTATTACAGATGGAGATGCACTCAACAGACCATCTCCTGAAAACACCCCAACGAGCAGGTCATGTCCATCCTTGGCTTCCGGGTCAAATGCATGGCAAAGTGGGTTCGAGCTGCTGAAGTGGATGGATTTTATTGGATCCTGGTACAATCAACAAAAGCGGAAGCTGATTAGGAAGCCGCGGAAGGAAAACTTGGCAATAACTTATTATAAGCAACGAAAATGGGAAATACCTTGTCAGGTGAGTTAAGGTCACTGATGAAGAGGGTATCCGCCATATTGAATATGATGTATGTGCCCTTGCCATCGTAATTTGTCACGCCCTGCGATCCACTGGCACTTGTAGATGTGCCAATACCTCCAGCCACGCGGCTGCTCCCTGAGACAGCCCTGCTGGAACCATTGCTCCCAAAGCTAAGCGCCCGGCTACCATTCCCGGTACCAAGCAGCCTTGCCGCAGCAGATCGCATCCCACTTCCGCCACTAGGTGTTGAAGGCGTGGAGCCCTGACCAGCTGGTTTCTCTTTCAGATGCGCCACTGTCATCTGCCAACATCAACCAAGTGTCAGACTTAATTACGTATAAAGTGTTATGGCGCATTCCGACAAAAGTAACAAAAGGAAGTATCATCGACACAACCCGACAAGACCTGTCGTCACTAAACTCTTATGTAGTTATCGAACATTCGATTTACTTCTGTAACTCGTACCCCCCCCCCCCCCCCCCCCCAAGCCATTTATATTGGTCCAAAATGATAGCTCTCATGCTGTATGAGAGAACCATAGTCTATCGAATCAATGAAACATCACAAACACAAGCATCTACAGAGTACATAGGCTGCAAAAGATGCTGCGCCGCAGAACTGCCCCTCGCTCTCAGCATAACTAACTGAACTCGCAGCGCATCTACAACGCCCCTCCAAATCCCGCGCTCGATCAGGCCAGGTCAACACCCATCCGAACACCGCCCCCCAATTCCCCATCTAACCGACCACCAGCAGCGCACCCCCAAGATCCCAGTCTCCACATCGACCCCACCGCTGAACGCAACCCACGGCCCGCCGTCGGTACCTGGGAGACGGTCTTGCCGCTGTGGCTGTAGTGCACGACGGCGGGGGAGTGCGTCTTCTCGTACTGCAGTTTGTGCCTGCCCTCGGGGGTCTTGAAGGAGGTTTTGAGCCCGCCCGCCGCGCCGCCCCCGCCGCCCGCCGCCGCGGACGCCATTTCTCGCGGGCCCTCTTGATCGCGCTCCGCTCTCTCCGCGCCCAGGTCAGGACAGCGCGGACTGCCGAGGCCGAGCGCGCGCGGTCACCTCCGCACGCACCCGCCGGCCGCCGTGTAGGGTTTTGGAGGCGGGAGTTGCGAGATTGGGGGAGGACGGAAGGGAGGATCCTTGATTTGGGATGACCGGATGCGATGGCAGATGCGGGAGAGACCAGAAGAAGGGAGAGGGAAAAAATTATACAGTAATTGTTTTTTTTTTCGGACATGTCAATAAATATGTGCGGCGAGCGGCGTTGGGGGAAAGGACGGAAGAAAAAACTTTCGGCGAATGAAAATGACGATGCAATGCGTTGGACAAAAGAAAATAAAAATCGAGTATTAAGTTGACTTTAAATATATTTTTAGAAATAGGGGTGGGTGTCTTTTTGCCGTGAGATCTTGTTCATGGTCGTTTGACAGAGCTTTTACCTTTTAATTCTCACAGACAAAATTATGGAAGCTCTGTCAAACGCTGTTTTTAAAGAAAAGTGATTCTTATTTGATTATGTGAGGTGATTTTTTAAAATAAATTAAAAGGCTGAGAGCTAAAAAAATAGCTTTTTTTTTATTCTGTGAGTTGATTCTCTGTTTTAATTCTAAGAGTTTATATTAGAGAATCACTTTCAACTATCAGAATTATTTAAAAAAATCAAGAGTGAATATAAAGAATCAAAAGCTAAAAGTTCTACCAAAAAGCTCTCAGTCATCAAACAGCTCAATTGTGGTGATAATATTCTTGTCAATTTTTGAGGCTGATAACATATACATTGCCCCATTGAGGAAAAATAAAGAAAATCCTTAATCCTTTTGATTTGATTGAGCATGGACAGGACAATTATTGGAAAAAAGAACAAAACAACAACGAGTAATTAGATCTCAGCATTTTTTTTATTTATGTGTTTTTTCTAGTGAAATTAAACTGATTCATGTAAAATTATTGAAATTCCAACGAAATTCTTACGTTTCGAATAAGGTCTTAACCATGTTTTTTTTAAAATGATCATATCTTGTTTAAGGCATCTTCAATGTATAGCACCAACTTTGATTCCAATATGAGACCTATAATAATGTGATTTTAGTAATTTACATATGCTCAATGTATGAAATCATCAACTGCAGCTATAGGTGAGACTTATTGATAAAAAATATTCTCATATCTATACATCGTCAAACAGGCCATCCGACACGACTCAACCCAGACACTAAATAGCACGGCTCATTTAGTTTTGGGTGAGCCCAACACACCGTGACTAACGGGCCGTGCCACTCTCTCACGCGCAGGCCCATGGCACGGCCCAAAATTTACTATTTGTTTCAAGCCGATGCACTAGGCACGCGGGCCCAATAATAATTCTAACCTAAATTAGTTAAATACAATACTAAATGACGCAAAATATGGTGGGAGAAGTGAAAATTGAACTCAAAACTTAAAAAGATGTGAAGTAGCCACCTTACCACTACAGCACATTATCTTATTTGACTATATATAAAATTATTTAACTATATATAAAATAATTAAAATTAATAAATCCTAAATGAGTCGTGCCCGTGTTGCCCATTGGGCCAGATGCCCGGTCCAAGCACGAAATAAATCAAGTCGTGCCGTGCTTGAGGTGGTTTATTTTTTCTGTGTTTCGAGCCGACCCACTTGGCATGGTCCGTTTGGACATGTCTAATCATCTTCATCATGTTTAATTTTTTTATTCATAGAATCTAGTTTTAAGGCCCTTTTAGTAGAGCTTTTGGCTCTTGATTCTCTGGATTCACTCTTGATTCTTTCTGTGAAGTGATTTTGTGACTGAAAGTGATTTAATTTGATTCTCTACAATAAACTCTTCGAATCAGAATAGAGAATCACTTTACAGAATCAGAAAAAGCTACATTTTTTAGCTTTCAGTCTCTTAGTTTATTTTAAAAAATCACCTCACAGAATCAGACAAGAATCACTTCTTTAAAAAATAGTATTTGACAGAGCTCCTTTAATTCTGCTTGAGAATTAGAAGCTGAAAGCTCTGACAAAGGGGCCAAAGAACCACCTCTTTACTAGATTCATGCCCTCAATGGTACGAATCTAGTTCTAGTGACTATTTTATTGCTTGGAACCAACTCAAACTGCACACTGAATATGCTTTTAGAGAACTGCTCCATTCTAAATTATATGTCACTTTATATTTATTTAAGTTTTTCTAAATTCTAAGTTATTTTTACTTTTGATATATTTTTATCTCTTAATACTTTTCCATTTTATTTCTGTCATCCTCATTTTAATTTTTCTATCAGATCTAAATCACTTGTAAATGAGATGGGGGAGTAACTAATGACAGGAGTAATTTCCTTTACGTATCAAGAAATATATACTTTTGTTTGTCCTCGATGTATTCTTCGAATTGGTGACTAAATTTAATGTCGGGCACCGAACTGCCTGTGACTCGTGTTTGTTCACATTGGATGAGGCAACAAATTACAAGTTAAGTGGGTTTTCTTAGCATCATCTGCCTGTAGTTAGGTGATATCTGAAAACTATTAAATCTAACTGATCAACGGTTTAGATCCATCTCAATTTAAATTTATTATTTTTTAGAGACATTTATTTGCCATAGATCTAGTTTGCACCATCTCATTACAAGTGATGCTAACTTTTTTTTTAAAATTACAAAAACTTATTGTATTCTCTTTACAGTTGGTGCTTTATCATTAAAGTTATCTTAAACACGTTTAAAATTTTTATATATTTGAATAATTTTTTAATAAAATAATAGTTAAAAAATATTAAAGTCAGTGGTGTAATTATTTAAAACTGAAGAGAATAGCTAGTTCGAGTGACCTTAAGCATACTCATCCTTCCTACTTATTATTTTTTCAAGGGCGTCAGTACTTCGTCTCACGCTCTATCTTTTATCTCGCGCCTCTCGCACCTCTCGCTGCTGGCGCCTGCCCGCGCGTCGGAGGCGCCGACAGGCGGCGGCAGGGACCACCACCTCCGCGGGCACGAGCTCCATCCAACTGCGGCACCACCACGCGCACTCGCACTGCGGGTCGGGCCGGCGGCGCTGCCCGACGGGGTCGTCCGCCGCGCTGATGCGGGACCTCCTAGCGCTGCAGCGCTTGCGGTCCCTACGGGACCCCACCACGCGCCGCTCCATCCACCTGCGGCACCACCACGCTCACTCGCACGACAGATCGGACCGGCGGCGCCGCCCGACGGGTCGTCCGCCGCGTCCGCGTTGATGCGGGACCTCCTGGCGCTGCATCGCTAGCGGTCCCTACGGGACCCCACCTTGCGCCGCTCCGTCGACTCTGCGTCCAACAACAGGATCGCCGCGGAGCACGAGGGTGACCGGCCGCATTCCGCTCGCGGCGGCACCGGCGGCGGCAGAGGAGGCACGCTCAAGACCCTGCTCGACCAGCTCGCGGATAACCCGCAGCAGAAGCCCACTCGCCGCCTGCGCCGCGCCGGTTCAAGCGGTTGGCGGTGGGCTGCGCTGTAGATCGCCCGGCGCCGGCGCTGTAGCCGCCACCGGAGTTTGACACAGAAGTATGCGCCGAGGACATTCAAGGACGTCGTTGGGCAAAGCTTGGTGGTGCAGGCCCTGTCCAATGCGACTCTGAAGAGGAAGATTGGGCTGGTTTATGTCTTCTACGGCCCGCACGGTACGGGCAAGACGTCGTGTGCCAGGGTGTTCGCCAAGGCTTTGAATTGCCATTCTGCTGCGCACCCTAGGCCCTGCGATACATGTTCCTCTTGCATTGCACACAATCTGGGCAAGGGTAGGAGTTTGTTGGAGATTGGACAGGGGGATAATACGAAATCTCAAGCACCGGAGCTGCGGGGGGCTCCTCACCTTTCACTGTATAATGATCTCCCCCTAAAAAAAAAAAAAACTCACGGCGGATCGTGTTCGCACGCGCGTGGATCCAGTGGACCACACGGGCCACCGGAGCTCCGGTGCCGGTGAAAACGTCCGCGTTAATGGGACCGGTCGGCAACATAGACCTGGACAGCACAGTGGATATCCTTGACAATGCGATGCTTTCACCGGCTCCAGCGCAACACAGGGTGTTTGTAATCGATGATTGCAACACATTGCCTCCTGATACATGGAGCGTCATATCCAAGGTCGTAGAGCGTGCACCCCGGCGTGTGGTTTTTATCCTCGTCAGCCCAAATCTGGACCTTTCCCATATTATTGCATCAAGGTGCCAAAAGTTCTTTTTCCCCAAACTGAAGGAGAGTGATATTGTCAACACTTTGCAGTGGATTTCTAATAGCGAAGGCCTAGATGTTGATAGAGATGCGTTGAAACTTATTGCCTCCCGTTCAGATGGGTCGTTGAGGGATGCAGAGATGACCTTGGATCAGCTGAGTTTGCTTGGACAGATAATTTCAATGTCGCTCGTTCAAGAACTTGTAAGTTACTCTTATCCAGCGGTATGCAGTCAATATTGTTTCTTTTCTAAAAACACTGAATAACTTCATTTTTTTTTTGACGTTCTGATTTTTTGCCTTTACTCAACAGGTTCCAAACAAATGGCCCTAACGAACCATACAAGTTACCTGTGACCGTACTTTGCATCCGCTAGAAGCAACCAGCCCTCTGACTACGCCGCGCGGCGAAGTGGACGATCATCCACCGAGTGCTCCCGATGTTTGTCAGTCAGATGTCAGCTAACATATTTGTTCAACGATGCAATTGTTGCGATAGATTTTTTTTACCTGTAGCATCTGTAAGCAATGATGCAGTTGCGATAGATTTTTTTACCTGTAGCATCTGTAAGCAATGATGCAACTATTATTCTTTTTACTTGCTTGCGAACTTTATTTCCTCTATATCATGCATGTGGACGGTGTTGTTTTAGCCTTCCTGGTATTTTGCCTTGACTCAACGTACTTCAAACAAACGTATGATACGAGAAAGCAAAATTTTTTTTATTAAGTGTACAAATAATTCTTTGATGAAACCAAATTATTCATGTCATATGTTGTCCTACCTGTATCTATCAAACTTATGTCGCGTTTTATTTATTTATCAGAAAAATCATGTCACATTATCTTTTATGTATAGAATGTAAATTACATCGTGTTGCCCTACCTATGATGTAACACGGGCACGCGGACTAATTTATTCCTAAATTATTATCACTCTTTACTTTTAACATCATCAGAGAGAAAAGAGTGAACAAAAGGGCAGCGGATGCACTATCAAGTACTATGTATGTTCGACTTCGGTTGCCAGTGCAATAGAATTGCTCGCTGTAGGGCGGAGCCCCCCGAGCCTCCTTTCATCGCCTTGTGTTTACCCATTAATCTTATTAAAAAATATGAAAAATATTTTATTAAAATTATTTGAGCACTGTGTTATAAATGTATAAAACTAGATGATTCCTCGGTGCATTGCTCCGGGAATTTTTAGATGGTTAGATGATTATACCGCACATGTTATTGTGAAATAGTAAATGAAACGAAAAAAGCCTGAGACTACCTCTAGAATAAGCTATTAGCATATAAAAGGCAATTAACAGGGCTTATCAAAAGTTTGGATCCACCTCCAGAAATGTATTTTTGAACAATTTTTTAGTGAGCAACAAAAAAATTTATCCTGAAACAAAGCATATTGGGCACCCTGAAGCTCATACTGAAACACCAATCCTTCCATGGAGGAGGATAAGATAAAATAAAGTCAAAGATACATAAGAGGAATAGAAATCTGCACCTGTCCTTGATACTGCAACAGGTCTCGCAGACAGTTATTGAAATGAAAATATATGTGATTCCTAATTTTAGAAATATAAAAATCTGCAATGTTGTGACAGAAGAATTGTAAACCTAATAGAATACAAATTGAATATGAAAATAAACCATTATGGCTAAGAAATATCATTTGTAAAAACAGGGATTGGCATTGGCATTTGTAAAAGTCTTCGAAGAGGATGTCAAAGGACAGACCCATAACAAAATGCAACCTGGCACTGGCAAATCAAATAAAATACAGATTTCCTCGAAAAACTTTTCAGGTTAGAGATTTATGTGAGTATAGTAGTGCCTGCAAAGAATTATAAAAGAATAAAGGCTTGCTGAATAATTGTACATGTTCAACTGCGGGAAGATGAAGATACATTAAAAAGACATGTTTCATACACACCTTCATTGATGGTTTCAAGTGGGTGAATAATGGTGACATTTCTACAAATGTTAGCAGAGAAAAAAATAAATTTATAACTTAGAACAAAAGAACTACACACCTGCATGATCAAGCTCGGCAACATGCCTCCTCACAGGCACCTCCAAGTCCAATATGATGACATGGTACTTGCCTCCGGCTCCAGATAGGGCAGCACCAGAGGACACAACGACCTACTGCATCCCCACACTGTAGCCACCATGCCACCACCACATTGCTTGAGTTCCCCATCCTGGTGTGTGATGCTTCCAAAAAATACTAATAAACACAGCTATCTCATCATGCCGTTGATTTTTTATTTATTATGAAGCATGGTTGACCAACATCAAAGTGACGGGGTGTACAAAGTAAAATTTTGCTTCTCTTCAATTTTTAGGACATGGATGCTGGTTACTATAGGCCACAGAGGCATCTCATAAGGCACTTGTAGATCTGACACTGATTATTGCAGAAAGGAACTCCTGACTTCAATTTGTTTGTATAAAATGAATTTGGGTAGTCATTTCTTTTTAATTGAAAATCACCTAATTCATCCTAGGTTGATTATGTTTCTTAAAAAAAGTGTTTCAGTATGAGAAAAGTTTGGGGAACATAAAGAAATCAAGGAAAAAAATAATATCTAATATGAAATCGGGTAATGTAGGCACACCGCAGAGGCCTTTATTTCCTGATAAACTGCCAGAAAAACAGATGTTAGTAAAGAACCAAAACTGAAACAAAAGCAAGCATAGCACAAGCAAATATACATCTTGTTTCCCGCTAGCATGGTAGACGTGTCCAACCAATCAGGTAATAAGTCCCAATATTGTCATAGGCAACTAATGCTTCCATCCACTCCCAGGTAGGAGTAAAAAAAGAAAATAACAGAAGGCTATTTGGATCAGATGGGAGTTGGGCTGTAATTATATTTGACAATTAGACATCAACATCAACTCTAATGTGCATGAAAAGGCAACAACAGTTAAATTAAGGATTTGATCAATTTTTTCTATACTGGATCTGTTAGCCATTTGCTGAAGCAACGTCACTTGTTCATAAAATTAAAAGAAATGAACGAAGATGCATCAGTTGCATTTTATAGACACTAAAACACACCAGGGCATTTGGAAGCAATCCACGCTTAGTTGACTGGTGAATCATATTAAGTAACTGAGAAGCCTTAGATCCTAGAGCTGCACACAGTGCAGAAAATAATAAAAATCATGAGATTACAACGGCACTAAAGAAGTACGTCTTGAGTGCAATGAGCGATAACCACGTTCAAGTTGCTCTAGATTTAAGTTAAAATTCCACATGCAGTTACCTATTCTGCATAACACTCAAAATGATAGAAAACAATAACAGACAGCTTACTCTCAAGAATATGACGATCATGTTACACTTCAGATACAATGGTGGGGCCTGAAAAAATTTACTTTCTGAGACATAAAAATATAAGAAGTTAAATGAGATTTTGCTGGGAAAAAACATTCTAGCTGGCACAGAGTAAAATAATTCTTTCAACATACAGAAATTAATCGAAGTCAATCATACCTTAGCCCTTTACGTCTGCTTGCTCCATCCTATCTTCTTTCTTCCTTCATAATCTCCTCATTCCCTTTGCTCCCTGGAATTAACACAGATAAAAAAACACAAACTGTTGCTACCAAGTTAGAACAGTAGAGACCTGAAAGGGACTACGGATCAAGGAGGGAAAGCAAGAGGAGGTCCAGCAAATCGACCACATGGACTGATGGTTAATAAAACTGTTGGGCATGGTAATACACTTGATTTAATTAACACAATACTGCAATATTGCAGGGTGACAAAAAAACAATTAATGAGGCGATAGTCAATACAGTATGTAGTGAACTCATGGGCTGATGGTTGTAGAAAAATTGAATCTGTCAGCAAATCAAAGAGATTAAGATGGCAGCAACAGTTGAGAGAAGAGGGCACCTGCTCCGAACAGATGAGAACAAACAGACATCAGTGATAATTCATCGCCATCTACGCGCATGCATGAGCAATTAAAACAATTTCATGTATCAAACAAAAAATAATTGTACAGGACTTCACCTGCGGGAAAGGTATACAACAATTTACAACTGGAAAAATATTATTCCAGGAAGGTCAACCAAAGTGATGTCTAGGATATTTGCTGAAAATTTTTGCAGACGAATTTCTTCTTTGTCCGTTTCAAACTGAAATCAGTACTAAATTGACCATAACTAATTCAGTCTTATGAAGTTTAAGAAACAAAAATAGGACCAAAGATGCACTAAAAGAAACATCAATCACTTAAACTGAGCAAAAAAAAAAAATCCATTTGTTCACTTCTACAGTAAGCTGTTAACTCATCAAATCAACACTGTTTTTCCAGCAACATATAATAGAAACTAAAGTTCAGAATTGTTGTCTATAATAGAAACAAATCTATCTCTCGTCTGGGCCTGGACCCGGAGAGGGAGGCATCGTGAGCTTAAGGCGCATGGAGGGAGAAGCCTGGAAACGAAATCAATCCGGCCCGATATCCATACACCGGAGCCACGAACTACAGGGGAAACAAAATCAAACCCTAAGCTGACGCACAGGGAGATCCGCAGAGAGAGAGAGAGAGAGAGAGAGAGAGAGACCACCAAGGAGACGAACGGTGACGGCAGCGACGCGCTCGCAGACCGTGCTCTTTGAGTCGACAACAGCGGCGGCGCGATGGCAAATGGAGGCGTCGAGGCGGGCGATGCAGCCGCAGGGAAGGCCGGTCCGAGCGCGAGGAAAGAGAAAGAGAGCCGAGCAATGGCCTGAAGAGAGGACAGCGGGCAGCGGCGAGCGGCGGAGGCGAGCGGACGCGGGCGCTGCGGAGGCGGCGGCGAGGGCGAGGGCGCGCGGTCGGGAGCGAGACCGAATCGGGGAGGCGAGACGGGCGTGCGCGAGGGAGAAACGAAGAATATCGGGCCGGCGCGATATGTGACGACCGACGGTGTGGATGATGCATGCCGAAAAAGATCCAACGATTGAAATATTCAGATGACGTGGATCGATGAGAATGCAAGAATAAGAGTTAGTGAGGAACAAGTATTATAGATTTTCTATTTTCTATTTTTTTTTCTAAACCGGGTGGGCTTCGTTGCTCGGGACTCTGCAAGCCTGGTTCGAAAACGGCCTTACCAGCCTTGTTAAGCCGTTTGGGCTTTATTTCACCGAAACGACCCGACCCGTTAGGACCACCCGCACCCGCATCACTACTGCCAACCGAAAAGCTTCCAAGCACACAACCCGCTCACTCAGACTCTTCATCAGATCTGGGCTGCCACCCCTCTTCCCCAGCTCCGGCGATCGCGGGCCCGCCTCGCCGGCGGCGGCGCGATGGACCTCCTCATCGCGCAGATCACCACAGACCTTCGCTCCTCGGACGCGCTCCGGCAGTCGTCCGCGTTGCTGCAGGCGCTGCAGCAGTGCGCCGCGGGTCGCGACGTCTCCGTGCTCGCGCGAACCGTCGCCACCGAGATCCTCTCTGCGCCATCCTCGGCCGTCTGCAAGCGACTCGCGCTCGACCTCCTCCGTGCGCTCCCGCTGCCACCCGACATCCTCGACCCACTCCTCCTGTCCTCCCTCCAAACCGACCTCTCCTTCCCGGACCCCGACGTCGCCGCCTCCTCCATCGCCTCGTTCCCCTCGCTGCCCTCCCACCTGCTCCCCTCGCTCCTCTCCTCCGCACACGCCGACATCACCGCCGCGCTTTCATCGCCGGCCGAGTCGCTGCGCCTCGCCGCTGTCACGTCTCTGTCCTCCCTCCTCCCGCGTGATGATCTCGCGCTCTTATGCTCCACGAACCCCTCCCTCATGGCACATGCCACCACATGGTGGGGACGCCTATCAGAGCTTGCGCTGGACTCAGCAGATGCTGTGGCCGCCGGGGCATTTGAGGCGCTTGCACGGCTGTTCCAGGAGCTGGATTCCCGCCGTATGAGCCGGCTCGCTGGTGACAAGCTTGTTGATGGAGAGGGAGCGCTAGCAGTGCGCGCCCAGTGGGCAGCAGATGCCATCGACTTCATTTGGTCCCATCGCAATATGCTAATTGCGCGGTCCATGGTGATGCCTGTGGAGAGCTTCCGAGTCACTGTGTACCCTCTGGTGCATGCTGCGAAAATGGTTGCTTCTGGTGTGGTAAACACGCTGCGGAAGATCGCCAAACCAGGAGATGCTTCAATTGCAGGCAGCATAGAGTCAAGCGCGGAGAAGCTGGTTGGAGTGTCAGACATTGTCTCACACTTGCTTCCTTTTGTTAGCTCACTGGATCCACCGCTGGTGTTTGAGGTGGGGATCAATATGCTGTCGCTTGCAGATGTGCCTGGTGGCAAGCCAGAGTGGGCTTCGGCAGCTATTATTGCAATTCTGACACTATGGGACAGGCAAGAGTTCTCATCCATGAGGGAGACGATTGTCAGATCTGTTGTGACCAATCTTCATTTGCTGGATCTTGGAATGCAGGTGCTGAATACATTACTGTAACAACTTATTTAAACTTAGCCATTTTGATTATTACCTTATATCTGTTCTTGGAAATTTGCTGATTATTGTAGTCCCATTCGTTATATATGATCTTGGAGGTGTGGTTTTGAATTCTTACAATCATTTGCTCTTAGCTGTAGCTACTAGTGAGTTTATAATTTCATATTGGGTGACCTTGAAGGCAATCTACAATGATTTCCTGGTGCTAGTTGTTGATGGCCTAAGTTATTGTCAAAATATAGCATGCTTGTAGATGAAAGTGAGGTTTTATTTGTTGTAGTTTGTAAATTTGTTCCATTTATATATAGCTTTGACCAGTTAGTATTTGTTTGATTGCACGAGTGAAAACACATGGGCATGAAATGAACTAAAGTTGTAATCTGAATTCTCAGTACCTATAGGGTATAGGTAGTTATATGATTTCATTCTACTATTTTTTTAAGTGAAGCAAACAAATCTATGTGATCAATACCATCTCATGTCTCCTGCTGAAATATTTTCATGACCTTTTTTTAATAAAGAAATTTAGCAAATGACACATTAGTTCTTTTAGACCTCAATTCCATTATTGATGTACATCCACCTTATAACCAACAAAATGAGTTCTCATCATCAAAGATCTAGGTTGAAGACCATGTGTTAGTAATATATAGCCATACAGGTAACTCAACTCCCCGAAAAAAGAATGAATGTAAACAACAACAACAACAACAACAACAACAAAGCCTTTAGTCCCAAGCAAGTTGGGGTAGGCTAGAGATGAAACCCTGAGAGACGACTAAAAAGGAGCAACAACCGACAATCATGGTTCAGGCACGTGAATTGCTAGCCTCCACGAACTCCTATCCAAAGCTAACTCCTTGGCGATATCCCAATCCTTCAGATCTCTCTTCACAGACTCTTCCCAAGTCAAGTTTGGTCTACCTCTGCCTCTCTTCACACCGTTTGGCCGACTTACCATTCCGCTACGAACCGGTGCCTCCTGTGGTCTTCGTTGAATATGTCCGAACCACCTCAAACGATGTTGCACAAATTTCTCCTCAACTGGTGCCACTCCTAATCTCCTCGAAAAAAGAATGAATGTAAAACCAATATAATTTTTAAAATGTAGAAATTGCTAAGAGCTACCAATCACTTATTAGGAGATCTTAGTTCTACTGATTAGAAAACTGATTGCAACAGTTTGCCAATGGCATAAGTCATGAAACATAAGCATCAACTGCCACGCCCTAAATACTTAAGCTGTTAGAACTGTCTGTCATCCTTGTTTGTCATTCCATGCTCTTCTCCACAAATTATCTTCACAGACAGATGAACTAGTTCCTAATAATTTAGTTTATCACAGCTATTTAGATCTTGCCCTAAAGTCGCAATTTGTCTGACATGGTTGATGGTTCTGATGTTCATTCTACACGCTTGAGTTGGACTTATTTGGATCCATAGCTATAACAAATTCTCAGTTCTTTACTTATCTGCATAGCCTCTGGCTATGTTTTGTATTTAAAGAAATAAGTTGAATTTATGGCACACAATGTTTCATAATCCCCAAAAGTTGCAATTTATCTGACGTGGTTCAGATGTTCATTCTACACGCTTGAGTTGGACTTGTACGGATCCATAGCTATGACAAGTTCTCACTGCATAACCTCCGAATATGTTATTGTATTTAGAGAAATACGTTGAATTTATTGCACACAATGTTTCAAAGTTATGTTCAAGATGGATTTTTGAGTATGTTCTATGCTGCAGGTGTCTCTGTTCAAAAGACTGCTCCAGATGGTAAGAAACCTAAGAGCAGAATCAGATCGTATGCATGCATTGGCATGCATTTGTCGGACTGCTCTTTGTGTTGATCTTTTTGCAAAAGAGAGTGTTCGAAGAGGTCAGAAGCCTGTTCCAGGAACAGATGTGATATCCCTTTTTGAGGATGCAAGGGTGAAGGATGACCTAAACAGCATAACAAGCAAAAGTTTGTTCAGGGAAGAGCTGGTAGCCTCCCTGGTTGAAAGTTGTTTCCAGCTATCCCTTCCATTGCCAGAGCTGAAGAATTCTGGTACAGAGAGCAGGGTTATAGGGGCATTAGCCTATGGAACTGGTTATGGTGCACTAAATTGGACAGAGCCTGCTCTGGATGTGGTGGAGGTTTGCCGGCCATGTGTTCTTTGGGACTGTGATGGCCGTACCTATGCAATTGATTGTTATCTTAAGTTGCTTGTAAGGCTTTGTCATATATATGACACGAGAGGTGGTGTGAAGACAATCAAAGCTGGTGCTTCTCAAGATCAGATTTTGAATGAAACACGGCTTAGAAATTTGCAGCTACAGCTTATCAGGGATCTTCGCGAGGTTATGATCCTTTTGCTAATTTTGAATTATAACCTTTTTAATATGTACACCACCTGTATACCTGTTCGCTGCTGTGTACAACTTAATACCACCCTGTATTTCTTCATAATATCACATGGTTCTTTGCCTGTCACTACTTGCTTTATAAACTAAGTGGAATATTGGTTTGTTTATTTTTATTTATGTTCTTTTCCATTGGACATCCAGTATTTTTTTTACCTTACAGGTGAAACCCTTGTTAGTTACATGTTCTTTTCTCTCTCTTTCTTTTTTTTTCCTCGAACACGCAAACTTAACTAATACTTCTTTATATATATTTTTGAATGAATTACAGCTTAACTAATACATCCAATACCCCCCCCCCCCCTTTTAAATGAAACTCTTCTGTATTGCATATAGTGCTCCTTTTTCTTAACCTTTATGACTTCTTTTTCGCTAGTATCTATTCTTTTTCGCTAGTATCTATCTATAAAACTTCAGCTCTTAAATAATTATTGGATCTTATTTAGAAGAAGTTATAGATATGCATCCTTTTTCAAAGGTACTAGGTTTGTTTAGAGCTCATTCTGCTGATTTTTGCTATGTTTCCTTCTATGCTCCTTTTACACACTGAAACTGCTTTGTTTTTTAAAGACGCTTTCCTACTCTTAAGAGGATTAACAAGCGAAACTTCATTCATCCATGTCCATTATTTCAGAATGTTGTATGAGATTAATTTGGTTTTTGTGTATTTTAGGTTCATACTGCAAGAATATCAGCACGTTTGATTTGGGCAATTTCTGAACACTTCGATCTTGAAGGTCTGGATCCTCTTTTAGCTGATGACCCAGAGGATCCACTGAATATTATCATAGCTAACATGCACAAGATACTATTCAACACCGATTCATCTGCCACTACATCAAATAGGACACAAGATGTGCAGGCTGTCCTAATATGTGGTCAACGTTTGGGAGCGAGAAATGCAAGGGCAGGTCAGCTTCTCAGTAAAGAACTGGAAGAATTTAGGGCAAGCACTTCTGCCGATTCTGTTACCAAGCACCAGTCACGTTATGTCCTGCAGATAATAAAGTATGTGACGAACCATCCAGATAATAAGTAAGTGCATTTTCAAATTTGGGTAACTAATTGTCACCAATGGGTTGTGGTATTTGGAACAATTTGAATCATGTCCTACTTTTCCACTGTTTCAGGTGGATTGGCGTGGGTGATGCGACAGGGGATTATCCGTTTAGCCACCACAAACTTACTGTTCAATTTTCAGAGGCGTCTGCTGCACAAGATAGGAAACTGGAGGGATTAGTTCATAAGGCCATTCGCGAGCTTTGGAGGCCGAATCCTAGTCAGTTAACTCTCCTGCAAACAAAGGGAATTGGTGCCTTGCATAAAGAGCTTCCAAAAGCCTGTACTTTGACTGGGAGCAGCGATCCATGCTACATTGAAGCATACCATTTGGCGGACCCAACTGATGGAAGAATCACCCTACATCTAAAGGTATTTTTGGATTGATGCATCTTTCGTTGTCAATTAACAATATCTTTCTGGAAAAATTGAATTGTTCATTTCAGTATGGTTATTATGGACCTTGTACCCTAAATTATAAAGTTGGCAGCTTTCTTCGATCATTGTAGTTGATCCTTCAATAATTATTGTAGGAATCTATTTTTAATCGAGAATGGCAACAAATGTTGTTCTTGTTTTTGTCTAAAATACAAAAAGAAAATTGTGGTGGCTTGATGTTCCCTTTTACTGGACATGCTACCTTCTTCGGGTTTGTTCTCGAGTTGCATTAGTCTTCATTATGATGATGCTTTAGCTTTTGTCTGCATAATGTAATGGCACTGCCCTTTTAAAAATAGATATGCATATTTCTACACATAATGCTTTTCTATAATGTCAAGAACTGATTTGGAACTGTATTATCATGAATTTTGACTAATGAGTGTTGTTTTGCAGATTTTAAATTTGACTGAGCTGGAACTTAACAGGGTCGATATCCGAGTTGGCCTGTCTGGAGCGCTATATTATATGGATGGCTTCTCTCGCACTGTTCGACACCTTCGGAATCTTGTTTCCCAGGTGTTTCTATAACTCTATGCCTGTGATTTTCTTACATACAAAGAGTTTGAATATAATTTAGTGTGAATGCTTATTTATTTTGTTTTAGCTAATAAATTATACAGCTGCTCTTCTACCTAAACATTTACTTTGACTGAGACAACCCAATAATATCTGGTCATCCAGTTGAAAAATCAGTGTAGCAGTTGTCAACATGAAATTCAGAACTGGCATTACTTTTTAAATTTGGAATAATCTTCCATTTCTCTCTCCATAACTGGCTCCTGCAACAACCAGCAAACGCACAATAGGTTCTTTCATATATTGTTTCTGGGTAGTTTATGCTGAACGAGAAACATAGTCTATTGACAGTAAAAGCTGAGTGTCAGATGTTATTTTTGGATAAGCACTAGCATCATTGATCGGCCAACCCAATCTTAATATGAAAACTCTTTCGCAATTCTTCAGGATCCAGTCCAAAGTAGTGTGACTGTTGGAGTTTCACATTTTGAGAGATGCTCCCTCTGGGTTCAAGTTTTGTATTATCCATTCTATGGAAGTGGTGGATCCGTGGATTATGAAGGAGACTATGCTGAAGAGGATTCACAGGTTATGAAGCAAAAGCGCTCGCATCGGCCAGAACTTGGTGAACCTGTTGTTCTGCGGTGTCAACCCTATAAGATCCCTCTTGCTGAGCTTCTACTGCCATATGAATGCTCTCCAGTTGAGTATTTCCGTCTATGGCCTAGCCTGCCAGCCATGGTGGAGTGCACTGGCACATACATATATGAAGGAAGTGGTTTCAAGGCCACAGCTGCTCAGCAGTACGATAGCTCTCCGTTCCTCAGTGGATTGAAGTCAATCTCTGCTAAACCCTTCCATCAAGTTTGCTCTCATTTCATCCGAACAGTAGCTGGTTTCCAGGTAAGCATTGATACTAACACAAGATATTTGAATGGCATGACATCAGTGCCTTGTTTCTCTTTCTGTACATGATTGAAAAGCATGCTGGGTGTAAACTCATAACATAATCTGCTGCAGTTGTGTTATGCCGCGAAGACTTGGTTTGGTGGGTTTGTGGGCATGATGATATTTGGTGCAAGTGAAGTCAGCCGGAACGTCGATCTGGGTGATGAGACAACCACAATGATCTGCAAGTTTGTTGTGCGCGCATCTGATGAATCGATCACGAAAGAGATCGAGTCAGATCTCCAGAGCTGGCTGGATGACATCACTGACGGCGCCGTTGAATACATGCCCGAAGATGAGGTGAAGAGCGCAGCTGCTGAGAGGCTGAAGATCTCGATGGAGAGAATAGCCCTGCTCAAGGCAGCCAAACCAAAGGTTCCACCTGCGAAGACTGAGCAAGAAGAGGAAGAGGAGAGGAAGCAGCTCGAGGACGTGGATGAGTTTGGAAACCCCAAGGGCCCCTCGACACTCTCCAAGCTCACGGCCGAGGAAGCCGAGCACCGTGCGCTCCAGGCGGCCGTGCTTCAGGAGTGGCACCAGCTGTGCAAGGAGAAAGCCATGAAAGCGCAGTGAGGTTTGGATCCTGGCTCCGGATAGTGCCCGCATGTATAATTTTGTAATATGTTTAGTTTTCAAAATTTTTTTTCTTATGTTGATGCTGCTGACTTCACTCACCGATGTGCCACAGCTGATTTGTCAGTATTTACATATCTTGTATTACGAAGGAGGTTTGTTTTTGTAACATACATTAAGCTTTGGTGTGAAAAATCCTATGTACAATGAATTTTTTCCCTTTACAAAGACTTTTTTTTCCTGAAGAAAAATTCCGTCGAGAGAGAATTTGATGCAATGAATACATAGACAGTTAGGGCAATGCAACATGTCAGTGTTGTGTTCCTGAGATGCGGGGCCCACTAGCAAGTCTCAGTCCCGCGGGCGGTCCACGAATTCCCCAGTCTCCCTATCTCCCACTTCTCCCGAGCTTCGAATACCTGGCGGTGGTGCGCGCAGCCTGTCAGCAGGTTTATAAAACCAGTCGATTTTTACAGGTTTAGATGAAATCGGTCCAATTTGACTTAGGAGTTCGATCGGTTTTCGGTTTAGTAAATTAAAAAAAATTTAAAATCTATAAATCGGTCAAATCGGTCGATAAACCGGTCGAACCGAGCGACCGATAAAAAATCGCCCCAATTAATTTGATTTTAAATTAAAAAAGGGTAAAAAAAAAACCGGCCGGTGTCTAACAAAATTTGATTTTTGAATTTACCCGATTTTCCCAGTTTACTGTAGTAATTTTTCTGGTTTTCGCAAAAAGTGACCAAACTACCAAACCGCGAATTTTGGCGCGGAACGGTTTCTGAAACTGTGTATCTCTGTGACGAGACGGTCGCTGCCTTGCGCAAACAACCACGAGATGTATGGGAGCAAGGTTTACTATTTTGTTTAAACTGCTAAAACTGATCGGTTTAACGAAAACCGCAAAAACAAAAAAAACGGATCAAAAATCGCTCTAAATCAAAAATTCAAAATTTGAGTAAACTGCTACAGCAAACCTGTCGATTTCACCGGTTAGCCGGCCAGTTTCTTCGGTTTTTACGTTTTCAGATTTCAAAATTTGAAACCTACCAGTTTCATCGGTTAACCGACCGATTTTACCGGTTTTTGATATTCTGAAATTTTTAAAATTTTCAAATTTTTTAAAAAATTTAAAACGAAAACCAGTCGTCCGATAAAACCGAATCGGTTTTATCGAAAACTACAAAAACCGGCTGGTTTCAAGCGGTTTTGTAAACCTTGTATGGGAGTCGAGGCAGTAAGCGGAGCGCAACCGAGACTGGAAGAGAGGCTGGCGGCGGCGGGGAGGCGGGAGCGGATCCATGGTCCGTACGCGGGCGCAGCTAAGCTGTCGACGTGCCTGATGAACGTCGGCCTCGCTGCGCTCTGCCGCGGAGGCAGCCTCGACCAAGCGAATTCCATCGTCGTCGACGTCATTCGCCTCGGCCTCCCATCCGGACGTCGTCACCTACAGCACACTCCTCGCCGGAGACTACGGCGCCGCGGCCCTCGACGCCGGCATTGCTGTGGTGGTGCAACGGATGAGGGAGGCCGGGCTGAGCCCCGACGCCGTCACCTTCTGGGTCATTGCCGGGACCTCCCCTTGCGCTCCCTCGACCTGTTTGATGAAATGCTCCGTTCCAGGATCTCGTTGGACGCGTAGCTGATATGGCTGACAAGGGCGTCGCGCGGTGCGCAATTACATACAACATGCTCCTTGACGGACTGTTCAGAGCTGGGCACGCCTTGTAAAGTGCGGGGCTCCCGTTGGCATTGTGATTTGCAAGTTACAACAGGTTGATCAACAGGTTGTGCAGGTCACGCAAGGTGGGCTATGCCTAATGCCCGCATGGTCCTTAAGTAGCTTGGAAGGGCCGGACGCACACCTAATGTCATCGCATACACGACAGTTTGGAAGTGCTGCTTTAGGTATAGCAGGTTTGATCAGGGATTGGAGACCTTCTTGTCCCTGTTGGAAGGAGGGTACAGTACATTTCGGATGACTTCCCATACTGTACGGTGATTGGTGCGCTGGTCAAGAAGTGTCGTATGCAAGAAGGCGAGTACCTATTGTGAGCTCTTGATACAAAGTGGCACCAGGTTTGACAATGCATGCTACAACACGCTCATTCACCTGCATTGCTAAGAAGGGAAGATGAACTGAATTTGAGATCTTGGCAATGATGGAAAACGGTACGTGGAGAGCGATGAGGACACATTCTTAATTTTGGTCAATGGTCTGTGTAAGATGGGGCAAATCGAGGCTCCAGAGAAGCAGTTATGGTGCATGGAGATGGTGAGCATGCAATAAAATGTGGTAGCGTACAACTGCTTGATTGATGCGCTATGCAAATCTCATGAGGTTGATGCAGCCATCAAAATACTGCACAGCATGAAGTAAAATATTATTTTACTTACCCATCACTAGTCCATGGTCTCTGCAAGGTGGGTAGGGACCATATGGCATCCAAATTCTTGCGGATGCGCTTACATGAATAAAGGTGTAAATAGGTGCACCTAAAGTTAACCTGTGAACCTTTTTAGTTCAAAAAATTGAACTGGTTTCTCAAAAGTGGAGAAGATTTTAAAAATTTAGTTCATTTTGTTGAACTAAAGAGGTTTGGAGGGTAACATAATTGTCTTCAGTTTTCACCCTTATACATGAAGGGAACAATGTTCTTGCATCTGCAAAGCGGGCTGCCATTTCTGGTCTTCAAATGTAGGGTTTAAGAATGTTTTGAGGAAAGTATGGTCAGCATTATATATGGCTACGTTGCTACAGCCTTAATCTAAAAAAAGGTTTGTAATTTGACTGGATGATCATGCGATACAGGAGATCAATTATTTGATATGCTAACAGATGGTCCTTCACAGAGATGGATGATGAAGTATCGAAGCAATTAATCGGTGTGTACATGGCGGCAAACAGGACCGCTATGCCTGTAAAGATGCTACTTCCGTACTAGTTCTGTTCTTGGAGGTATCATATGCTGTCGACGTTGAAGTGTGCGGCAAGCCAAATCACCCTCAAAGTCAAATATTCATTGAATGTTTGATAAACAACGAGGGATGATGTACCCGTGATCACTACTTGGCAAGGGCTGCCACACTCATGTGCTTTAATTTGCTCCCGTTGCACTCATTTCTTTTTTGTACCCATCATGACAATTGCACAAACAAACCACGTCATTTATTTGTTTATAAGGTCATCATAAGATGAGTAAGTGTACAATAACAGTGATCAAATCCACACAGAATTATAATAAAGAACGGTAACCGTCATCAAATCCACAAGGAATTACAACAAGCAATCCACACCCATGCACTCAGATACCGCAGCACGCGCGCACCATAGCGCATGGCACTGAGACGAGAGCAGAGCATAACAGCGGGTAGCATAGCACGAGCTCACTCAGACCATAGATGCCGCCACGGCATAAGCTGAAGGAAACTCAGCTGCTGGACGCACTTGGTCTTCTTTATTTCTCAAACCTCACACAACAATGCGTATAAAATAAACTACTACATATTTGTAGCTTTGTACCATGGGCGGGTGGACGAAAACTCGACCAATCCGAAGAGGCAAAGCAGGGCAAACCAGCACCAACTCAAGTTGATGTGGTGACAGACACAAACCAAGCAAGCGGACGCGAAAACAGGAACATATGCGGTATCACTCCAAGTCTCCATGGATACCTTCACCTGCAACGTAGGACTTGACAGATTTACTTACAGAATAGGATAATTACTGAACAAAACGAACACTTAATTAACTCCAACGAACTGATCTAGATCACACATCGATAAATAAAGGCAGCAGGGCATGCCAATTATGCAAGAGGGATCACCTGAGGACGGAGCCCCTGAGCATGGTCTTCTTGAAATACCGAGGGTGGATCGGCTTGTAGTGGCTCTTATGCTCCTCTGATTGCCACTCCAGCCTGTCCCACCATTCCTTCTCACAGTCGCACTCCACCACATTCATGCTTTCAACAATTGGCAAACTTTTGAGGCTCCAGCAGCCCCTGATCTTGATGGTCTCAAGCTCAGGCATATAAATATCCATGCCAATAATGAAGAAGTTTTGCAGCTTTGGGAGCTCGTGCAGGTAGACGTGCTTCAATTTGGGGAATACCCATCCTCCAAGTGTTCTATGACCGTAGAAATGAAAGGCCACAATAAGATCACTGCACCACATGATTTCGAGTCTCTCCAACCTATCGAAGGCGTGATAGACTACAGGGAGGCGGATAATATTTATCAATCTAGGACAACAATCGACGTGCAATAATGCCACGTTTCCAAATGTTCCACTTCCATACCAGGTCCCTGATGATCCAGCCCAAGTGCACTTCCAAATGTAGCGCGCATTGGGAAGATCCGAAGCCCAGGCTGTTCTTAGCTTCTTAAACATGGATGTGTCTGGTTCTTTGCTGCCACCTCGTGGACTGAAGAGACATTCTAACTTGGGGCACCCCTCGACTCGGCACCACTCGAGTTGATTCCATGCGACCAAATCAAGTGGAGCTGTAAGGATACCTGTGGTGTGCAAGCTGTCATGCACGTGCAGTATCTTAGCACGATCACATATAAATGCCGGTAGGGTAATACTACTTGCAGGTTGTGGTTTGGTCCTCAAATGGTCTTCAATGTGTAGGTAGCAGCCTTGAGATGGTACCTCTGGGGGAGGAGGACACAGGCACATGATCCCCGGAGCATCGGACTCTGCTTCATTAGCCTGTCGTTGCTGTGGCCGAATGCTGGTGTACTTCTGACAGCTGGCAGCCACATCTCCGTATGTAGCATTCTCTTTTCGCTGTTCGCTGGTGTCCTTGATTCCGTGGTCAGCAACATTGACACGGGGATGAGTAGGGGACGAAATCTCCACATGTGCGTAATGATTGTCGAGATAATCTCTTGCAGGCTCTAATGACCGAAGGATCCTCGCATCCTTTACAGAAATATGCCAATTAAATTCACTAGGTGGTCTTCCTGCAGTATGATGAAGGTCACCCGCAGCAGTTGTGCCTTCCTTCTGGGTGGTGTCAATATGAAGAGAATCCAAGTATATTTTCATCCGGCCTTCAGCTGCTACGGAAGGCCATAAGATTGCACGAAGCTTCACACAATCACGTAAATGGATCCCATCAATATTCAAGACGGTCACTGCACTGAGATCTAGTGTTTCCACTGCAGCGCCAGTGATGGATATACCATAGAGGCGCGGAAACCATCCGCTTAAGAATATATTCTTCAGTTTAGCACATTGGTTGATGACGATTGCTTGTAAACTAGAAGATTCATTAATGATGACAGTCTCGAGGCTGCTGCAGCTTTCCACATTTAAGTTGCCCACAGACTTATTTTCTGATAAGTCAAGAACCTCCATCTTGTCCATTTCTGATAAACGTTTAAGAACATAATCCTCGGCATGAGACTGAGAATGTGTGACTCGGAGCTTACGAATGTTACAAAGCTTGTTACAGAGCTCCAAGTCAAATTCATCATCCCCAATCACATTCAATTCCCTCAGTGAGATGAAATCCATCATGTATGCTTTATGCTTGTTCATGAAAGCAGAGTAGCGCACATCCAGCACCCACAACCTTTGCCTGAACTGACTGATTTCCTCCTTACGTACTCCATCTGTCTCCTCCACCTCCTTAGTGTCTTCATCTATGTCTTTGCAGTGATCAAGCCAAAGGAACCTAAGGCTTTGGCAGCAGAGGAACGGAGGTGACATGAAGCTGAACTCACAAACTGACAGCTTGAGCACACAAAGTTTGTCGAGGTGTTGGAATGTGCCTCTAGAAATGTGTCGGTCTGGTATCAATGTGAACCCGTAGCTTGGTGAAGTCCAATATGCCATGGTCTTAAGTTGCGAATACCTTTTCGCTAGAGATGGGGAAAATGGATTTTGGTAGTAGTAGTCCACATCCAGTCGCATCTCACTCTGCAGAGCATCAGAGGATAGCCACAGTTTGTCAACATCGTTGTTATTGACAACACCTCCCTGTAATGGTATGATGCCATCACAGCTCCAGTAGTCACTGACATGGGTTACCAAGTCATAGTCAGTAGTTGCAGAGATGCGGCAAAGCTTCACCACGTACAAGAAGCAATTGACTGCTGCTGCAGGCCAATTGATGCTGCCAACTTTCATCTCACGAGCAGCTTCTTCAGCCTCATGGTGCAAAATATCAGACCACACATCCTCTCCAATATCACTAGTGTCTACTGAGAGAAAAACATCTGTCATTCTTGTGTTCTTCAGGGCCCCATCAACCTTCATCCTAGGGTAGGCACGGAATCTCCCTTGGAATGACCACAACACCTTGTTCCTTGAGTATTGGTCAAAAACAGGGAAGCCGAGGCTGCTAAGATCAATCACCTCACTGCTCCCGTTATGGAAGATCAACAAGAAATTGTCATTGAGCCTCTGGATCTGTCGATTGATCTCCTTGGCGACCAGTGGTATCTCAGCGCGGGGGCCCTTGCCGACGCCCGCGTAATCATCCTCCTCATCTTGTGTGTCAAACATCTCCATCACCGAATCTGGAAGGTTTAGCTGCTTCGCGATCATCTTCTGCATCACTCTCCTGCTCTCCCATTTGGAGCAGTCGATGTGGAAGATGTGAGAGAACTTTGGAACAGTGCCTAAAGAGGCACTACTTCCAGCTTCTGAAGTGAGGCGTCGAATGATGGCTCGGAGGACAGAGGACGCTCCCAGCCCATCCCAGCCATCAAAGTAGATGACATTATGTCTATCGGTGCTGCTGCTTGCGGTGCCAGCATCCTCCTCCTTCAGTTCATCGAGAATTTTGTCGACAGCTCCATCTATTGTGTTTGCCGTGATCACCTGTCGTACAACATGTGCGCATGAGTCAGTGTCTCCAGTAGCCGGTGACGAATGAGGAGCATGACTGCTCTTAGTTCATTAAGTACCATTTTCTTGTCTCTTGAGAGTTTTACCTTAGTGAGCATGATGGGTTTGACTGGATGAATCCGCCGGTCAGCTCCACCAGATCTTCAAGAACAACACTGCGGCATCCATTTCATCCGGATTAAAGGGCCCTAATGAGCAGATGGACCCATTTTTGATATCACGGCTCTAATACATCGCTTAATCTCTTTGGCCGGTCTGCTCAGCACACAACCAAGCATAAAAGAACAAAAATTAATACTTTTATTATATCCGGGTCATGTCGCATATGCGTTATACAATTCTCATGTATACATGTCAATTCCACTATGAACATGCATATTTTTTTTGGAAGATCCTGCGTTACTTGGGGTTCGGCATATATTAGTAAAAAGATTGTGCATCGTATTAATCGAAACAAAGCCACACCACACAACTAATACTAATAAAAATAAAGTACGAAGAGGGAAATGAAAACCACAAATGCTTCATATGTACATTATTAATACACGTACTAACATGTATTGCAATGGAATGGACCAGAGCCGTTGTGTTGCATACCTGAGTTAACTTGAACTGCCTCTTATTCAAAAGCCAAATTGATTGAGCCAAATAGATCAGAGCAGTTACGTTATGCAGATATGAGTTTGTGCCAGTTTGAGAGCAGGCGAGTATCTGAGGAAGAGAATATAGCTAGATCGAAGCAAAGCGGTTGGTGGTACACATAAACTTTGCTTTTTTTCAAATGTGCATGGATCCAGCATAGGTACCTTGCTTCTTTGTGTTTATCACTCTTTTATGTGCTCCCAGATGGTTCTTTGCAAGCTTTTTTTAAAAGACGAAAGGTAACAAAAGAACAAAGATTTAAATAGTGAAGAACAAGGTTGTCTGGCCTTTTATCAATTAAGCTTACCTAGCACATCTTATGCCTTTGTGAGCAGTTCAAAACAAGGATGGGATATTCAGTTGTACTATGGCATATATTTTAGAATAGTTTATATTTTTTGCTAGACATATAAATTAGCGTGCTTAAACTCTGCATGATCATAAACAAAGAAATAGAATTGATAAAATGGTACAAAATAAAACGGCATGATTACACTCGGTACGGTTTTCTTCTTTGTTTTAAAGCGCAGGAGGCACAAATATCAGTGGTAAGAGGGATCAATAAAATGAAGAAAATAAAGCCGGCCTAAAAG
>BCLF01000031.1:1038935-1051242 GCA_001602275.1 Zoysia japonica | reverse complement strand
CGTCCCTGGCGCAGAGGGCGAACCCACCCCGAAGGTGGGAGGGGCGTCCTCCTCGGTTTCCTTTCCCCTGCTCGAGGCGGAGGATCTTGGAGAGGTGGTGGTCTGGTGGAGGGAGAGGAGCGCTCCCATTCTCCCTCGCTCCGGCGAGCTCGAAGCTGCGGCTTCAGGTTGGTTTTATCTCTCTCCCCTGCGAATTAGGCTTCCATTTCTCTTGTGACAAGATATTAGCTAGGGTTTGCCCGAGTGCAAATTTGTGGTTCCGTAGATTTGGGTCGGGACGACTGGCGTGCCAATCCTAAAGATTCTTTACCGCGTTGCTTGGTGTGGAGATGTATTGTACCCGTTCCCTTTCGGATTTGATGGTGGACTTGTGCAGGGATTGAACTGGTTTCCCCAACCTTGAAAAGATTGGATCTTTTCAGCCCCTCTTTGACCTACCCCTTAGGTGCTGGTTTCATGAAACCGATGTTTGTTGTAAGCAGTAGCTGGCGATTCTAGGATGTGGTCCACTAATCGGGTGGCTGGTCCTATGGTTCCATGCATAACCTTAGAATTTCAGTTTATGCTTGTGCATGAAACAACTTTGCTTTGATAATTAATTACTGGTGGTAGACAATTGTTCTCTTGTGTCCTGATATTAGCTAGGGTTCGCATTAAGGTTTCAGTTGATTTTTGTCGAATGATTGGTAGATCTGTGGGCCTTATTCAGGGCTCTTGTAGATTATCAGCGCTTATTTTCTTATGTGTGACGAGAATGGTCCCATTCTCTTCTGGATTTACTGGTGGAAGCCAACCTTAACAGATTGCTCTTCTGACCCATGCACATCCAAATGAAATTCTAAAGAGATGATGGTTTACTAGAATCTGTGCTTGTCATAACTTGTAAGGGCAGTTTGGGAATTCTGGTCTGGTTTGGTCAATGAATTGTGTGCTGGGTTCTGAATTTCCTTGTGGTTTAATTAGATTTTAGTTTCACGCTGGTTCCTTTCAGACCTGTTTTGATGGTTAGCATTTAATGTCTTCCTTTAATTGGTGGTATTTTCTTGGAAAATTTGTGGTTCGGTACAAATTTGAGCTGAATCTTGTACATTCCAGCACTATTACCAAATAACAAAAAGATCCCTTAGTCGACTGGAAACCTATACAATTGGGTCAGAAAAGTGGATCGAAAGCAATGCTTACATGACAAGACTGACGGAGGCAGGGCCCTGAAGTTTTTTGCATTGCGTTGCTTCCAAATTTCCCAGGTCGCTACTGCAAAGATCTTTATTAAGGGGAGTTGACTATCTTCTTTTGCTTGTGTATGGTTTGGAAGAAAGGAAGACTGTGATTCCATTGTAAACCAACAAACTGCCAACATTCTTCGCTGAACTGTCATTGAAAGAAAAGATGATACGTGAATTCCTCAATGTTATCACTGCATAGCACACAACTGTAATGATCCCCTTCCACTTTGTAGTTCTTCCTCTTTAACAGGTTCCTCAAGTTCAGTCTTTGAACAACAGCGACAAAGATCTTGATTTTCATTTTCCAAATCCAGAGAAAGGGCTATTTGTATTCACTTTTCAACTGACTGCTCTTAGTGTGTCCTTCTCTCTCTTCCTATCGCTGTTAGTTTGATTGTTTTCCTAATTTGTTTGACACTTTGACTGGACTAGATCCCACCAATATGACATGATAATGACCAGGAAATATTTGCGTGCGACAAAAAGGACCACTTCATTTATATACAATTTCTATTCACATCGACAGAACACTTTCCATAAATTGTAGTTTCCATTTATTATTTGGGAAGCTTTGTAACTTTGATTTAGAATAATCAAAATTGAATATTGATATTAACTGATTGCCTTTTCTCTCTCCTATCCCTTTGTCTTTTCTTTTGTTGGTCTTTTTGTGTTTGGTCTTGTGGGTTTCACCTCTAGCCTACCCCATCTTGTTTGGAACTAAAAGGCTTTGTTGTTGTTCTAACTGTAGTAAAAGTTAATCATCTATAGACTGACGCTTGGAGAGGCAATTGTACTGATTCATTTTCATATCCACCTACTTGGAAATTAGAAAGGTATCATGTGTTCGAGTCCTGGAAACAACCTCTTGCAGAAATGTCAGGAGAGGCTACGTACAAAAGATCCAAAGCGGTCAGACCCTTCCTTGGACCCTACGCGAGCAGGAGCTATGTGCACCGGGCTGCCCCTTTTCTTATCGTGTTGGTACTTGGTTGTTATGTGACACTGAAATGATTTCTGAGCCAATGGAACTATGGGGCTTGCTGATTTTTTTTTTAACTTTTCTATTATATTTAATTGTTGAACTGACTTCTTGTGGCATGTACATTCTTATATTTCTGTCTTTTACCCTTCAGCATTGCCCTAGAGTATTTTTATATGGCCTTTGTGCAGTCCCGGCTCATACATGCAGTGAACCTATATTGGAAATTGAGTGGAACACATTGTTGCTCTCTGGCAAACTGTATAGGACCTGTGATTGCTGCTTGAGCGATATCCCCCTTCCTTCCGCCACTTCTCACTGCTCGTAATTCATTTACTCATGTCAGGCATGGTATTGAAAATAAATGAGTGATTCGTCACTATGATTTCTTTTTTTTATGTTTATTACTCCCTCTAGTTTTGTTTTTGATGTCTTTAGGATACAATAATAAGTGCAACTTTGCACCAATTATTATGTCCTAATAACGTCAAAACATAACCTGAAATAGTATTAGTTAGATGGAACATATAAATCATTCATTCAGATTTTCCTATACTTCCTTTTTTGACCCTCTTGTTCTGGATTTTAGTTTTTTCATATTTTTGCGTTCGAAATTTGGTGATCATTCAGTATAGGGTTGTTATGATGGAAGTTTTTTTTAAAATCTATTATCTGTTCTCATCACTGCCTTCTTATTGAACTATGCATGTTTAAATGCATAAACCGTGTTTAGAATGTATAGTATGCATTTTGAATTATAATTGTTTTCCTTTGTTGGATTTCTAGTTTGGGGCTGTGGGCTTACTTTTTCTTTTGGCTATGTTGAACAGCTTGCTTCTACCTAAATGCTCTACTTCCAGGCTTGACGGAGAATCTGCACTCTTTACCTATTAGTGCCTTGCTGTCCAAAGCAAATTTCATAACCAAACACAATGATGACGCAAGACTGTAAAAAGAGGAGGGCAATTTATGTAAGGAGTGAGTCTGAAGATTCTAGTACAGATTCTGATGTTGAGGGAAGCAAACTCTCCCAAAAGTCTCGTGTGACGTCAATATCTACATGCGAGCACCAATCATCATATAAGAAAAAGACTGAAAGTTTGAATGCTAGCAAGATAAGAATGTGCGAAAATATATTGAGGAAACTCATGGATAACAAATTGGGTTTGCTCTTTCGCGAACCAGTTGATCCAGTACTATATGGTATTCCAGATTATTTTGATGTTATCCAAAATCCGATGGACCTGGGTACTGTGAAGAAGAAACTTACAAATAGACAATATGCTAGCATCGATGAGTTTGCAGCAGATGTGAGGCTTACATTTTCAAATGCCATGACATATAATCCTCCAGGAAATTATGTACACACTGTAGCCAAAGAATTAAATGGAATATTTGAGTTGGAATGGGAATTAGTGGAAAGAAAATGTAGAGACAGAACCCTGGTAAATGAGCAGCAAGCAGTGAAGGTTATAAAAGTCCGTGCTGCAGTGAATTCAAAGTCTGGTATTGCTAAAGGACCGGTAACACACTCAAATTCAAAGCCACTGATTGACAGAGGGCCAGTACCTTGCTCAAATTCAGTTGCAAAGAAGACACTGACAGATATGATATCCTCCAAAGTGAGATCATATTCTCTTATTCGCTTAATATTTCCTTCTCTATTACAAATATAATTCTATCTGCTTTCACAGGTAAAAATTAAATTTTCTGTACGAAGCTCGGAGCAGTCATCATCCAAAGGTATGAAATGAATGACACTAATTATTTGCGTACATGCCACAACTTTTTCTCACATTGGCCAATTTGATTTACTTTATTGGTTATTAATGCTTTCTCATTTCCCTTTGTTTCCTTTTGGAGCAGACGGTAGCAGAGACAGATCATTTAATCATTCTCTCCCATCTGTAAATGAATCCTTAGATCTATCCCTCCCTTCCATAAAGGTTTTGAGCTTTAATTCCCTTCTCTTATCTGACAATATAAAGAAATTTCCTACTCCATTTTAAGCTACATCTTTGTCTTCTATCTTTAGGAGAGTGCTAAAATATCGAGGTTACAGGCACCTGATCACAGCTCTGAATTAATTGGTATGTTTGAGGATTTTTCACAAATGTTATATTACGGTATTTGTTTAGCTAACCTACTTGCAATCTTAGGGAAAGAATCACGGTCTTGCAATGATACTTCTTCACCGTATGATTCCTCTAGGCAAGGTTATTTCTGATGTCTCATGTCTTTGATTCATCTGCTTGTTGTTAATCAGTTTAGTAAAAAAGATAAAACATTTACTATTAGGAACTTGTGTAATCTTTCTTTTTTCCCCATAAGATCCTTAGCTGATATATTGTACATTCTGATTTTCGGTCTAGGTGAAGAAATCAAATTTCAAGATGAACCTTTATCACCAAGCAGAGCCCTTCGTGCAGCAATGCTCAGGAGTCGTTTTGCTGGGACTATTGTGAAGGCGCAACAGAAGGCACTTCTGGATCATGTAATATTTCAAAAATATGTGACCTTTGCGGGTTGCAATTAAGCTTGCAGGAACAAATGTGTCTTTACACTCACAGCCCTTGCTGATTTGCTGCTTTGATGCCCAGGGCAAAAACATAGACCCAGTGAAATTGCAATTGGAAAAAGAGAGGCTGGAAAAAAGACAGCAAGAAGGTAAAAGTAACTTCTTATATCTGAAAATTTTGAGTTGAAGAAAAATCAAATTTGTGGAGTTCTCATCTAGATGAGTCTCTGAAATGGGATAATATTTAAAAACAAATTAAACTCTACACGCCAATTCTTGTTTAGTGCTCCACTTTGGTACAAAATGATCCTGGAAAAGAGTTTATTCAGTGTTTAGTGCATGCTGTAGAAGGAGATGCTAAAACAATGCATGGTATTCTGGCTTTAGGGCTGTTTGTTCTTTTTGATAAAAGGATAAAGTCCAAATTACTACCCTTAAGTATAGCCAAAGTTCAAATAACCCCCTAAACTAATTTTTGGTTCATTTTATCCCCACAACTTTGCCACTTGGCTCAATTTATCTCCTATTATAATTTGTCTTTTTTGTTTCTTCAGATATAAGTGTAATTTTAAGCTAAAATTTTACGAGATGATAAAACACATTATAACACATGTTAAAAAAATTCATCATATTTTTTTTGTAATTTGTCTCATAGGAAAGTATATTTAACAGTAAATTAATCATTAGGACACAGAGCTATATGAAAACAATGATAAAAAAAATTACGATGTATTTTTCTAACATATGTTATAATGTGCTCTATCATATCAAAAAAATTTAACTTAAGATTACGTTTACATATGGAGAAACAAAAATGATAAATTGTAGTAGGGGGTAAATCGAGCCAAATGGCAAAGTTGTGAGATAAAATGAACTTAAAAATACTTTAAGGGGTTATTTAGACTTTGCTATACTTGAGGGTAGTAATTTGGACTTTCTCCTTGATAAAATAGACCTTAATAATGCTGAGTACCAGAAAAAAAAAAGGTTCAAACTCAGAAGTAATGAACTATATATATCCATGTGCCTTATGATTAAGCTATTCCTTTTATATATTTCTTTGCAAGACTGGGTGCTATGACCTTAGAATTCTTCTGTTATTATATTTTTTGTATATTCTTCAGATTATTAGTTGTCATTCCTGCGAAAGCTGTGTGGTCTGCTTACAAATTTGTTACAATATTACAGAGAAAGCTAGGATTGAAGCCCAGGTGAAGGCTGCTGAAGCTGCTGCGCAATTAAAGCTTGATGAAGAAATGAAGATGAAGAGAGAGCGAGAAAGAGAGGCAGCACGCCTGGCACTACATATGGTACTATCTTGCCCATCAAATCTGTTTCATTTTCTTTTCTTTTTGTGACATCAGTTTTGTATGGTGGGTGTTACACGATGGCAATTCAATTGCTTACCCTTTGGTGCAGATGAAGAAAACAGTTGATATTGACAACAGTGACTTTCTGAAGGAGCTGGAAAACTTCAGTAAGACATGGCAGTCAAGTCCCCCTGGCAAATTAATCGTGGATTTTGTCGATGGGATTGACCTGCCACCTGGACTAGGGAGCCCGCTGGAGAGGCTTGGCCTGTTCATGAAGAAAGACTTTGAGGAAGACATAGAACAGGAAATGAAAGACACAGAGCACGAATCTGAGGACCGTGTATCACCCTCGACGGTGGAACAGGAAATGAAAGATGCAGAGCACGAATCTGGGGACAGTGTATCACCCTCGACCGTAGAACAGGAAATGAAAGATGCAGAGCACGAATCTGGGGACAGTGTATCACCCTCGAAGGATGTTAACATGGAGGAAAGAGAGATCAATTGCTGCCGGTAGCACACAATGCTTGCTGGGCTGTAGGACTAGTGTTGTATTTCGACATTGCTCATCTAAATAAGCAAATGAACCTGTCACAACGGAGGGGAATGATTTGCTCGTTGTTGCCGACCTTTTATGGTGTTTGCCCGGCAGGAGTATGATTATGCCGCTGTATGTTGGAGGTGTGAAATGTCTGTTTTGGGTGAGTTTGTCGTCTGGATGATCTGTATAAAAAGGGCCGAGGGAAAAGGTAAGTATTGGCGTGCTAGTATATAATGGAGTAGGTATTTATGCTGGATACAGATTTCTCATTTTACAGCCTCAAGCGGTCGCCTGGTTGTCTGCCGTGTGATATTGTCTTTACGAGATGTTGAATGTGTATTATGAGTACGCGTGACAGAGAATCAGGAAAAGGGGTGGCTGTAAACCAAAATTGGACGACGCTGCTAAAAGTATTGGGTTGCGTTGAGAGATGCAACCACTTGGTTTCAGTACTTATGGAGACCGTTTCATATGACACGACTTATTCGTCCGGTGTATACATCTATGTATCGTTCCCGTTCACTTTCAATTGTAATTTTGACTATTCGTTTTTATTTTAAAAATTATTTCAAATGTGTAAAATTTTAAATTGTGATTTAAATAACTCTAATAATAAATGAAATTATAATAAAAAAATATTATATTTTGTAAAAAATTTTAAATAAAACTAATAGTCAAAAGTCAACGAAATCCATGTGCTGGTAATTTCACTTGTTTAGCAGCGTGATCTAGACGGTCGCTGACCGTGCATATATGGCAGCAGCCCAGTACAAACTGAAACTCCTTTGATAACATAATTTATGATTTAAAACAAATATAAAATTCCACAACGTATTCAGTCGTGATTATCGATCTCTGTGCCTGCACCCGTGCATTCCACAAGTAGACAGGCCACGCCCATAGCCTCTGGCACAGCACAATACCCTCCCATGCGTACGTAGCAGTATCGTTTTGGTGCAGGAAATGAGATCCATCCATCGCCATCGGCCGGGACCGCCGGCAATGGCAAAGCCAGCCGTGGCGACTGAGCACACGTGACCACTTGAAGAAGATACCGCCAGCTCTGCCGGTGCACAGTGGCATTTACGTGCCCATGTACACACGCTGCAGCGTGCATGAAGACACCGGCCAGGTGGTTCGCATTTATTCGCCAGATTGGTGAATTGTGGAGCCTCCCCGGCCCCTCGGTGTGAGATCGAAGCTTTTCACTGCGTAATTTGCGTTGTTTTCACTCGGCGGGCGAAATTACCTGCTCCTTCCGTTTCGAAATAAGTCACGATTTTGACATTTAACTATTCATCTTATTCAAAAACTTTATAAATATATAAAAATAAATAATTAATCAAGCTTAAAGTATTTTTAATAATGAATCATTTTTACAATAAAGTAAATTATTTTTTTATAATTTTTTTCATAAAACGAATAATCAAAAATAGATGATTGAAAATATAAAAAGATACTTATTTTGAGACGGAGGAAGTATTGTAATAACTTTTTCTTGTTTAACTATATATATCCTCCATATATACGACTAATATCACGAGCCGAAAAAGAGTTTTGAAAAGGTTACTGCTACCTCACTCGGAATTCATTTTTGTTTAGCCAAATATGTACTAATGATTTAATATGACTGTTTTTAGATTTAACGATGAGAAATGTTTTATAGGAGTAATATATAATTTTTATGACGTTAAAGTTGATCATATTTATAAATTTACTAAGTCAATGTTAGGTTTAATCAAACTAAAATATGAAGCAGGCCGAAGCTCCTAGTAGAGAAGATGATCCCGGCCGAAAAAGTTGTCGCCGACGCTAAAGGATTTCGTGCACGACGACCGGCCGGCCGGGTCAAGAAAAGCATGCGTGTGTCGCGAGACTTTGCGAGCATGCGATGAAGAGATCACATCGCGGAGCAGAGGCCAGCTGAGGTACACCTAGCTAGCGTGCCAAAGGACTGGGCGGCCGCACGCAGGCTAGCTCCCATCAGATTCCCGGCCAATCGAATCCAAAGGCCGGCGGGCCGGCCGGCTCAAAGCATACGTACTCGATCTCTGATTCAAAGCTGAGTGACGACGACTCCCATGCATGGATCGGACTTTATTTGGGTAAAGCCATGCATGCATGACATAGGTATGCTTCATGACTTCATCAATCAATCTACTAGTGCTAATAGCTTACGCTACTCTCCTAGCTGGTCCTTGTTGGACTTGATCATAAACTTTACAGTTTCTGTTAGGGACGTTTAATGTAATATGTTTTTCATGGAAGATATATAATTACCCCGTGCATGCATAGCAACATACAGTAAGTGGCGTGGAGGCACGTGTCTACTCACGCATGTGACGATAAAGCTCTGTATCTCCCTCGCGCGCGCGCGCACACTATCCGTTCGTTCAGGCTGGACACACGTGCGACAGGCTCGGAGCAGCGGCAGAAGCGGCTCATCTCAGCGCCGCTGCGCATACCTGCACGGCGCAGAGGAATCTTGGTATCGTTGGTGTTGGCGACTTGGTGATGGTGAGAGAGAGAGATCAGAGAGCTTTTCTCTGCGTGTGTATGTGTGTGTGTGTGCGCGCGTGCGTCCATCGGTAGTGGACGAGCTGCGTGCTAAGCTAGGGATCGTTTTAGCTTATGCGACGCAGAGAGAGAGAGAGAGAGAGAGAGAGAGGAACGGCTTTCCATGCACTGTCGCCGTTGAGATGCTGGTCTGGTCCACGCGATGATCGCTTTCGACTGATCACAGCATGATGAAGAGTGTAGTACATGTTGCTAGCTTGCCAGCTAGGCTCCACGCACATGCAGCTGATTGCAATTTCCAACAGAGGATATGGTTCTGCTGCGCGCGATGCAAACTGGTGATTTGATTCTGACGGGATCGGAGGAAAGTGAAAATGTAACCGTGAACGGCTTCGATAATACTCCTACATAATGTATATCGCAGCTGGTGTCCAAGAGTTGCTTTCGTTCTACACGCACTCCCATTACTAGCTATAGTATCGTTGTGGATAAGGAAAACGTTTGACCTTTTGATGAATCATTTGTGATGCATACACACCAGCGTTTTATTGGCATACCTTGTCTTTTGATGAATCTTTTGATGAATCAAATTGCAAACTTTTGATGAATCTTTTGATAAATCAAATTGCAAACTAGCTAAACGCATACCTTGTGTTTAAACTGGCAGCATCCTCTATGTAGTTCCTTTAATTTGTACCGTAGTCAATTACCACAGCCAAAGTTGACGTTAGAAATCAACAGTGTTAATATGTTTTAAAACTGAAAGAAGTACATGCTATGTATTAAGAAAGGAATACTATGAAGACATGAACACAATGCACAGACAGCACAGTAAACAACCTGTCCTTAGTGTCCAGTCTCCACATCTCTCATATAAACTTACTTTCACCGTCAGATAAAAACCATGCTAAACGAGTACTATTATTCAATTTGACGAGCAGACAGTGCCCCTGCCCTTCCTGTTTGACCGGCCAGCCAGGACCACCACCACCAGTTACATGGCTCCCACTATTGCTCTCTGCGCTGCGCACCGCAACCGATCGATCGATCAATGGAGAGATATATTGAAGCCATGCGCGCAACCACACTGGGTCTCTGTAGCGCGCCATGCGTGCGTGTTTGCTTGCATGCATGTTACTGGAGTAGTACTATACCCCAGCAGCAGCAGACACTACTGTGTGTCTGCATTCAACGCAAAGCTCCAATTACCCTTGATGGTTCAGCGAGACAAGTTAAGGACAAGGCATGCACATGATCAGCAGCAGATGCAGGGGCCAACATTTCATGCTGGTGCTTGCGACTCATCACATGGTGGATTCATGGGAGTAGTATCGATCGTTAATTATTACCAGCACAGTAATCTTCAGGATCTGCTGTTGTAAACAGATCATAATCTGTTGATTTACAGTAATCTTTGCGCACGCGTGTTTCGTGTTCCTCTTGTGTGAGTAATGGATGAACTGAACGGAATACCTGAAAGCTGGCTGGAACTGCTTGCATGGATCGAGAGGTATCAAACGCTTGCGTCGCATTGGGCGTCGTTTGATTCAGCGCCTACTCGCTCTCTCTGCCGTAGGGGAGGAGCAGCAATAGCCAATACTGCTAGCATAGGTTCGTCGTCGGGAGGAGCATCGTCTCTTGTGATTAATCCGTGATGATGGATGATTGTCCGGGGAAATGGAGAGGACAGGAGCAGCACTGTGGCGGCTATAGCGAGTTAGGCTTCTCTCTCTCCCCTCTCTCTTTCTCTCTCTGCATGAACATGAAAGGGGCTGCGACTAGTCCAGCTAGAAGTAGCTGTGTGTGTGAGAGTGAGTGTGTGACTGTGCGGGGGTGAGTGAAGAGACCTGGTTGGGGATGAGCTGTCAGCAGCATTAGATGCTTCCCGCTCTCTGACACAACGCACCTGCGATGTCCCCCCGTCGCCATGGCTCCGCTGCCCCATCCATCTCTACCCACAACCAACCTCCCTCCCTCCATCCTTTATATATATATATATATATGGATGAGTTTATTCCTTTTTAAATCAACCAAAACAGTGGTGTTTCCGATTGAGCTCACGTTACTTGTAGGTAAATACAAATCGCTATCCAATGAAAAAGATTTGCAATCAGACATAGCCAGATTTCTCTCTTTTACTTTATTGCGTTTACGATGAATCAGTGGTTGATTCAGATACGGGACTGTTAAATTTGTACGATGATTAGACTCGAAAGCGAATGATAAGACTTGATATAAATAGATAGATACCACGCACTACGCGTAATAAGATGGCTTACGCTAGCGTGAGTCGTGGATAAACCAAATTATCATGGTAAATTCTGCATGGTCGTAGGTTTTTAATGGGAGATTTGAACGGATAAAATGAATACTGCACGTGAATAAACCTGAGAGAGTGATGATCGAGTCTCTGGGGTGGGCATCTGCGGAGCTTTCTAGCGATTCTCAGGCGTGTCGCGTCTCAAAGTGAAAAGGGGCCACTCCTCTGCCCTTTTGCTGCTCTTTGGGCTCATCATTCCGAGGCCCCACGAGTGGCCTACCATGCACCGGCACCTCAATCACAGGCACACAGCTTAGCTATACAAGGTTCAAACCAGTCCAAAATCCAAACAAATTATTAATAATTTTTTTTACTCCCACTGTTTTAGATTATTGTCGCCGTTCTAAAATAATCTTTGAGCATCATCTTATTAAAAGATAGTTAAAATATGTAAAAGTGTATCATATTTTTTTTAAATAACTTTGATGATAAAGCAAATATAAAACATATATAATATTTATCACAGTTTTTTAATAAGCAAATGGTGAAAGTTGATATTAGAAATTAACAAGTACAACAATTTAGGAATGGAGAAAATATCATAGTTACTCTTGTTGAAAAAAATGAAAAAAATAAGTGTGAATTGACGATCGATGAAGATGTCGGTCACGGGCATGGCTGGACTCTGCGATGCATACAAGGAATGGAGCGGTGCACGCAAGAGGCAGCAGATGGCAGGGACATGCATGGCCAATAGACTCCTCTACTATACCAGATCATCGCATTGCGGAGGGAGACACCACAGGCGCCAAAACACAGCTAGTCTCACTCATTTTCTAATAATTCACCGTCATGCACACTTTCATGCTAACCTGACAACGCAAAAATGAAATGCCAGTGGTGATCGTGGATCAATCCTTGCATTCTTGCCAATCTATCTACCGCAGTAC
>BCLF01000031.1:1016861-1037339 GCA_001602275.1 Zoysia japonica | reverse complement strand
GCAGCAGGCCGAGCCGGCCATCGTCGCGGCCACGGGAACGGGTACCATCCCCGCCAACTTCTCCTCGCTCGCCGTCTCCCTCCGCTCCGGCGCGTCGCACCACTCCGCGGCCTCCCGCGCCGCCACGGCGTTCCACCACCTCCAGCCGCAGCAGCACGACGTCGCCGCCATGCTGGGATGGAACCACCACTACCAGCAGCAGCAGCAGCAGCTGTTACAGCCGCCACCACCGCAACAGCAGGCGCCGCAAGACCCCGGCGCCGGGGAGTTCATGCGGAAGCGGTACAGGGAGGCCGACGACCTGTTCAAGGACACCGCGGCGCGCCAGCAGCAGCAGCAGCAGCCCGACGGCGCCGACGAGCCCGAGGAGCAGAAGGCCCGCGCGTTGCCGACGGCAATGTGGGCCGTCGCGCCGAACAGCTCCGCGGCGGGCGGCGCCTTCTGGATGCAGCCAGCGTGGGCGTTCGGCGGCGGAGGCCCCGCCGCCGCGGGCACGGTGCAGGCGCCGCTGCAGTTCATGTCCACCAGAAGCGGCAGCGACTTCCCCGGCGGCCACATGGCGGACAACAGCATCGGCATGCTCGCCGCGCTGAACACCAGCGTGCAGCACCAGCATCAACACCAGCAGGATGAGCAGCCGCAACAGCAGCAGCCCAAGTCGACGATGGCTCAGCAGCAGCGCCACCGCGCCGGCGCGAACGGCGGCAACGCCGGCCATGGCGCCGCGAGCCCGCAGTGATCAGAGGCATCCGAGCGAGTGATGGAATCGCATGACGAAGATGCCGAACGAGCCTTGTCGTCGTTGGTGGTGCAAGCATTAGGTGACGACGATGATTAGGGCAGAGTTAGTGGCTTAATTAGGTGATTGCTGCTGCTCTAGTTCATTAATCCATTGGTTGTTCAGTTTATTTTTTAAGGGAATATTTTAGCTTGCTCTTTGGATTAATCTATGATTGTGCTGATGGGAGTGATGATTTGCAGTGGGTCCGGGTAAATCAGAAAGATCAAACCGTGATTGGTTGTGTGCTATTTCATGGATTTGTACAGCTCATTTTTTTCTTCATTAGTTATCAGTGATGTGATTTGGAAGAAGAGCAGCCCGCGCATGTAGCTTTTGTTTGCGCATAGTCAATCAGGGGAGTTACTGTTCTTGGAACGTTAGAATTTTTAACTAAATTTGTACTATCACGGAGTGTGAGTTGCTTTTGATAATAATTTCTAAATCCGGCTAAATTATTGTGAAAACTAACAGGACTGCGCTTTCTTGGATTGTGTGTAATACTTCTAGGTTTTTTGGTTTCATTTGTCCGTTGCACAGGTTCATGACCTCCGACCTCATCTCACTTTCCAACACCTGTGAGAGTTTATGTGATGCGAGATTTCAAATTCAAAATCCATGTTTTGAATCCAAATTGTGGTCATTGCAGGGGTAGAAAAGTCTGAACAATTCTGTGTGTACACGCTAAACTTTGAACTAAATAATTTAATTTGAACCTTTCGTGGATGGAATAAAATCAAAAGGTCAATCTCAGGAGCTTTTCTTGACGTTTCACTTGAGTGGTCGGAATGGCACCGAGTGTTTTTCCCTTGTGAAGATATCATTTATTTTTTTATTTTTCAAAAATAAAGAGGATAAGACGTGATTCACGAAGAAACTAGTCGGTAAAGCCTTTTACCACTGACGGTAAGTCGTTAAAGCGGTTTTTAGCAACCAGTAACAGGTTGCTGATAGTGAACCATCGTGTATAGTGTATATCACCTTTGACTGATGCATGAAAACCATGCTAGAGTAGACATCAATCAGCTGGTAAAGCACGACGGGGCGACCAAGAGGTGAACATGCTAAAATTTCGATGCGCTGTAATAATTTTGGTAATTATTTGCTTTACTGCCGAATTTATGGTGTGCCGCAATCTTTCACTAAAATACTACTTCATTTTTTATAGTACTAAATTTTGTCAAACTTATAACTTTAATTTTTCTTCAAACTTTTGGCGTGCCGTGCCAAACTTACGGCATGGTAAAATTTGGTAGCCATCCAAACAAGCTCTTATACCACAACAACACAAAAAGAAAAAAAAAGCACACAAAAAAGGGGGGACAAGAGCACTATCATGGAGCTAAAATTAACAAATGAGAGACGTCATTATCATCCCTGATGATATGTAGATTCTATCGCTTCAACTAGACCAATCCACGGCATAAATCACTAGGCATACCCAATGGCTTCAAGAAACTTAACATATAATAATCTCCAGAGCTGGCTTGAATATGTTTCACAAGAAACATAGATCCATGAGAAGCAAGATGTTTGGTCACTGCACTGAAAAGACATATTGCATAGTCGCATAGACTCATGAGTTGCCTTCCCCTTTTCTCGCTGCAGGTTTTCCGGAGCTTTCCGAGTCGATCAGCCAAAAGTTTCTCTCTGTTTGTGTATGCTATGCTTCACAGAATTATTATGGGCAGACAGTTCGATTTTATCCAAACTTATAAATGTTTATATTTTGAAACGGAGGTAGTAGCACATAGCAAATCCAGAAAATTTTCTGCAATCTTGTGGTTCAAACGGCATGATGGGTTGCTCTTAATTATATTTCACGGAAGGAAAATTGAAAGATACAGCAACGTATTGGAGCGTGGCATTGCGGCCGTTTGCGGTTTCAAACCGATGCTGCTCGCGACGGACACAGACGCCCCATGGGGACGCCTGACAGGAATCCGAAAACGACGCGCTAACAAATTTCCGGCACAGACTTTGGGAGGCAAGGCAATTCTCCGACAAGGATGGGGCGACGGGTTGAAGAGCGGCAAGCAATTCAGCGTCGCCGTCGCCAGTTCATCCCCTGTTCGACATGGCGAACAAGAACGCTGTCAAGAGGGTGTGTGAAGGCTGAGACTTGTTTCGTCAATCATACCCCAATCTGCCGACAGAGTGGCAGCAGCTGAATTTCTTCAAGTCAAATGCAGTATGCTTTCAGTGTCTGGCAAGAACATGCAATGTTGCACATCTGTGAGAGCAAGAAAAACACCAAGCAATCATTTTACCACTGAAAGGAAAATATCGTCGCAATAACGAGCATTTTGGAATGTAGAGTATCACGCACTGGATGATGATGATGAGCGAATGAAATAGTTTACACGATTTACCAATCGTTTACATTTTTTCACCATAACTAATTCCCTACATAAAGGCACAAGAAAGACCCTGGAAGTCTTGCTCCTTGCTGTACAAGTTGTTCATCACTGGGAGATGGAGCTGACGCAAGCTAGGACCTACGGATTGCCTCTTGTTGGGCGACAGACATGATTCAGCTTCCTCGCGTGGTCAGGCCGATGGTGCTGGGTGCGGCACATGAACCCGTACCAGCAACTGTCCCTGTTGGCAGCATCAGGTGGAAGAAGCTGGAAAAAAAGAAAAGACCATCAATGTTAAAAGACTGATAGGAGCATCAACAAGTGAGGCAGTGCTGTGGTGCTCAAAGATGCTTGTTAGATTTATGATTGACGTTTCCACTGTGTGACGAAGATGTGATTCGACTTAAATTGGAACCTAACTTGTTTTTCCTTTTCTGTGAGGAGACTGAAACCTAACTTATAAACAAAGAGCAAAAAGTTTTCAGTGTTTTAATTTTTCAGATAATCATTTGTATTCTAATCAGGTATGTGAAAGTGACAACAGGCACTGGATTGTCTTTCTTTGGTAGCTCAACCAGGAGTCCAGTCTCGGAACATCACATATCAATATCAGTCTACAGATAATTTAGAATCTGTTTGTAACTGTCAAAAGACTCAAAACACAACATTTAGCAAACTTTTTCTAGGTACACAGTGATTGAGGGAAAAAGACAGTTAAGTTTTAAAAATAAGTTATATGAGAAAAATCGGATAACTCCAACTGGTAATCATGCCATATTATTCCAACCAATTGCTATATAATACCCATGATGCATTCAACATCATCCACTTTGCTTTCGAACAGTATATATGATTACATATTATGTATTTGGCAAATAACTTCTAGAATATGTAGAAGCCTTTTGTTGAAATAAGAGTATGTATGTCTGATCGATTCGTGGGCCATCTGACCGAGCCTGATTTTCTAGGCTCGTGCCAGCAGTTTCTGACAGAAAAAAGACAATTCTCAATTATATATTTGTGCTTAGTTATATTTGAAAACAATATATTTTGGGCATTCAGTCTGGGTCCAGGTTTAGCGATGTTGGGCTGGATGTAACTTCTCATCAACTGTGTTTGTAAGATACATTCCCTATCTTATGCAGGTCTAGTATGAAACAGACGGACGAATAAAATTAAATATTAATATCTCATTACTACATTTCAAGGAGCTGAGTAATCAAAGGAATGTGTCTGGGGAGTTATTTGTGGCTAAGTGTAGAGAGCAGTATATACATACATGTCTGGGCGTTGATACACGGAACCAGTACACCAGGAAATCAATGAACTTGTTGCAGCAATGTCTGCATTCATTTGAAGTCAACAACATGAATAAAGGCAGAAAGACTATCAAAATGCTGTCCTTTTTCTAATTATATAAGAAAGAGCAATTACTTGCAAACATATGTTCTTGAAGTAATAGCGTCCACATTATTCAATTGCAGCCTTGACCGATCTGCATGCAACAGGAAGATCACAAGTGATAAAGCAGGACATATATGATAATATAAATTAAAGTCTAGTGCATAAACCTGAGCTGCTTCCAAAGGTGTTGCAAACTTGCAACTATAGAGAATCTCAATACAAATTAGATCTAAGCAACACAACCCCAACATGTCGATATGTGATCAGATGTCTCAGTATTACATTAACACATCTACACATGAATAAATACACTGAGCACGGAAACTTGGGTGATTAGGTGAACAAGATGAGTTCTCCGGAATATTCTTTAACTACTATGAGCATCCATATGCCTCTAAACCTTACAGTTACAGATTTAAAGTAGAGCACAATCGAGTAAAAGCATCGGGTGTAACCCGGTGAAAGCACGACAACTATGCAGCCATATATTAATTAGAAGAGGGGCATGGGGGGACCACAAATAGCATAGTTTGGCAAAAGAGAAAGAAATTACAACTGTGGCGAACTCAAAACAAAGCAGCAAGGTGATATTCAGTTGTCATGTATACTTCACAAATAAAATCCAATTGTGTGAATGTTGATAGCTACCAAGTTCCCTGTTGTCGAACTTGGATATCCAATCTGAGATTACAGCTTGCAATGTTTTGCCTGATAGGTGTATGCATCTTTCTGTAACCTAGAAAAGGGAGAAACCACAATGTATGAAACTACAATGTAGGCTGTAGGAAAATAATGGATGTGGTTTTGGTGGAGTATTAATACGTCTTTTTCATATGAATTGCCGCTGTGAACTGTGTCAGGAAGTACCGAGATATGGTGCTGAGATATCTGCAACATAATGCAGAATACATGTCAAAACATAGATGATTAATAATCGGACGAGATATAAGAGGGTATCTCACCATTTTGAAAGTTTCCTGGTTGCAAATTCGATTATGCTGGCTTGAGTTCACTCCTTGAGAACTCCAATAAGCACCACAAAATGCCCTATCACAGCCCAAACCTGCGAATTTAGCACCAATAAATTTAAAAGAATACAAGGGATGCTGTGCTAATGTAAAAGACATCTTGGGAAACAAGTGAGGATGTTCCTTACATTATTCCATGCATGTTTACACAATTAAATAATATTAGTTCAACACATTAATGTCAAGGATCTTGGTGAGGTCGAAGAATAATACAAAGTGAATCAAGTATGGTCAAGAACAACACAGGGCAGTAAATTTCAATTTTGTATCATAAGGACCATTAGGATGCACGTATGTGCTCCATCTGAGCAAGGCATTATTAGTGTTAAATAATTGACTAAAAGGAAAAGTAACAGCTTTAAGTCCTATAAAAAATTAAAAAAGGAAAGCTTTTTGAGGGGTTAAACTTCTCGAAGTACACTAGCAAAGACAATATCATCAAAATTGAAACATACATTTTTGTGGTATACTGATGTTAGATCTAACTGGCATCATCCCTCCACATCCATTGCATTGCATGTGCGCAGCTCCTGGACTGCATCTATATCCACCAAACTCATCGCCTGCAATATTCTATGCACCTGAGAAGCATGAAGAAAATAATGGAAACAAACTTTCCAAGCATGTAGACATGAAAGACTACATCAAGACTTTGATTAATTATGCTACTATGAGATAAAAGTACATTGACATAACTATGTATGAAAATAAATTAGCAACCACAATAAACACATCAGTACAAAGGAGAAATGAACAAACTTTGAACCCATGTGTAAATAGCCTGACATAACTTTCCATCATGAAACAAAATTCTGAAAATATTGTGGCAAGTTACCAGTCAGGACTCCAATTCATATTCCAATGAAATTAATAGATATAAACAACAAAATAATATCAATATGTTAAAATCTATACCAGAATCACAATGTAGCCATGAAGCACAACTCGATAAAAGCAGGATGTAAGAGTATATGACACTACTGCATTTTCTATCATTTGATAGATTATTATTAGGACTAAAGACGACTGGATAGTAAGGCTTCTGTACCAACAACACAACAGTCAGATAGGAATAATTCACTTACGACATTGAGGACATAGCACATCATGATTGTTGATTTCATCACTCGAAGGTGGCAAAGGGCGTTTCCTTGATTGACGTTTCTGTTTCCCCAAAATCTAATGCATCAAGAAATAAATCACACAGTATTTAGTGTAACAGGCCAGACCATATGAGTATCAGATGCATATAGCTGTAAAGTAAAATGTATGGTGTACCAAGTATCCAAAGACAAAAAAAAAGTGTACCAAGTATCCATAAATTCAGCAGACAGAGCAAATAACAACTGTTAAATGCTACTCATGTTGGATCTAACGATAAATACAGAAAGCAACTGCATGTATCCCCTTCCATGAATCAACTCAACAAAACGCTAACATGTAATTGTTTTGGCCCTACTTGAAGTAATTTTTTTTTCTCAATCCCATTACCAAACTTCCCATGATGAGTAACCTCCAAAAAAAAAAAAACAACAACAAATAAGTAGATAACAAAGTTCACTAAAGTTTCATTGTATGGATGTGCATTACATTGTCAAGAAATGGGAGTCTGACTGTCTCTACTTAGATGCTGAAATGCCAATTGAGCAGCTTAAACATGAGCCTTCAAAAGTGCAAAAGTTATATTTTCTCTCAAAAAGAAGTGCAAAAGTTATCATCGGTCATAAAACTAAAATCTTTATTACCGGTCCATTTCAAGCAACTGAAGCTAGGGTAGCTGATGCATGTATAAAAATAGTATGGACAAATCAATAGTTATTTTAGTACGCTTTTGAACTCACAATATTAGATTTAACTGAGGCATATGACTCTAACAATGCTATCTCTTCATCAGACCTCTGTAGTGACGAAAAAGCTTGCAATATAGCCTACAAAGAGCAGAGGTGCACAAAAAATCCAGCAGCTGTAAGGTACATAACAGTTTTTGAAGCATTATTCTGGAAAAAAGTAATAAGCAGCAAATATCATGCCTCTTCAATATTGTGTAAGAAGTGATTCCTTCCAACTGATTGCACTGATGTCCTACATTGCGGGCATACAGCGCTCTGATTCTTATCACGAGAATTAGCTGAAGACCTTCTCAACCATTCTGAGAAGCAGCCATTGCTTAAATAAAAGTTAAAGGATCAGAAAAAATAATTCCAGAGAAGCCTAAACTAGCGAGGAAACTAACAAATGTACCAGAAGTTGTGGAGGCATGGAGCAACAGTAACAACATCATGCCACAAATTTAGGCATATGCTGCATTTTGCATTTTCAATATCTAGTACGATCTGACATCAGAATTCAGCTATAAGTTAGAAACATGAAATCCAAGTGTCAAGATGATCCTAATTCATGAAAATTAAATAAAAGAGTACCTTAATATTATTTTGATCATGGTCCTTTGCATCTGTTATTTCAAATGTATACACTAAATGCCCTGGAAGCAAATGAAGAACATGAATTTCTTACAAAAAATCAATTAAAAACTACCTGACACTAAGGGTGCGTTTGGCACTCCGGAACGATTCGGTTTTGGACTCGAATCTGTTGAAACAGAGCCAAAGACCAAAGTGACGAATCGTTTCAACCTTGAATCGGATGGAATCGATTCGATTTTTTGCACTGCAGTGGTGAATCGGTCTTTTTGATGTTTCGATCGTGAAACGGTTGCAGATGACTATATTACCTATTATAATGGTTAATCTTAGGAATTCAAAGAAGTTTCCTCGGGTTTTCAAATTTTCCCAAAGTTGTTCCGCTAGGTTCGTCTCGTTGAACTCTTCGTGTAGGTGCCTTCCGAGTTATTTCTAAAGTTTTCTAAAGTTGTTTTATTAGTTCTCAAAGTTTTTTAGGGTCCGTTTGGTGGGAAGAAACGTTTCAGTTTCTTCACTGAAACGGTCGGAACGAGCGAAACAATTTACAGGTGGAACCAGCGAAACGTTTCTAGTTTTTGGCCTAGCGACCTGAAACGGCATGTGAGGTGTTTCACAGGTGAAACACTTCTCATTTTAATCAAATATTTTTAATTTTTTTTAATAGTTAATTTTTGAAAATTTCAAGAAAGTTCCTTCAAGTTTCTAAATTTTTTAAAAGCTTTACAAAATTGTTCCGTTAGTTTTCTTGTATCCTCCTCGTTTTACTGAATCTGGATCACTAAAAATTTGCCAAACGGTTTCTAAAGTGATTCTGTTTCTGACCAGAAACGTTTCTGGACTAAAACTGAAATGTTTCTGATTCTTCGGAGAATCGGAACCATACCAAACGCACCCTAATTAATTCCATTCTCCTATGGAACGTATCAAACAATTAAAATATTTTCAGCACAAAGACTTGACTAAAGATTGTGCAAAATTATACTACCTTCTTTCTGTGGTCCAGAAATTATCTCACTCCCTTGTCTAATGTCAACTGATTCTTGTTCCACTATTTTTCCATCAACAATAATTGCATCCGAGCTTTAGCAATGCCATATGGAAAAAATACAAAATGGTAAATAAGAAGGCAATCTCACAACATTCAATACGAGTTTAACATCATAGGCATGTAACACATTGGTAAGATTTCAAAAACCAAATTGGAGACAACTCGCATATCCAGGCACATTCTAGAAATAAGACAGCCACTCCCTCATTTAAGATACTAAGTGTAGTTCAGTAAGACCACCGGAACCAATAAATATATGAAGCCTCTCACTACAGTTCCTACTAATAAGACCGTTCATGGAGCGTCCCCGTAACTCCGATTTCTTCGAATATCCTAAAAGACTCTTCTCAAAAAAGAAGAAATGTGCATCCGCAGCTACCAATCTTACAAGACAAGACATCGCAGCAAGACTGTAAAACCATCTAAAAATCGCATCTTTCCCACAGAGCACACTCTAGAAAAACGAGAAGAACCATCCCACCGGAAGTACCTGAGGTTCCGAATCGTGGCAGACGCATCCCCGCCGCGCCTAATCTCGCACCACGCGAGCTCCTCCGAGCCGGAGGGGCTCACCCGGGAGCAAACTACGGCGTCGTCCTCAGAGACCTCCACCTCCGGGAAGGCGGAATCGGCTGGCACTGCAGGGAACGGGGGACCCGATCAAGAAACAGAACAGGAGAATCAAGGAACCGTGCAGGAGAAGGAACTGGAATGGCGATCACCTAGCTTGGCCCAGACGGCAGCACCCGCCGGGGCGGACGCGGAGGTGGAGCGCGGGTGCGGCGGCGCGGAGGTGGAGTTCGGGTGCGGCGGCGCGGAGGTGGAGCACTCGCCGGCGTCCATGGACCGCGGAGGTGAGCGGCGACGTGCGTCCAGCGCAGTGGAGAGGAGGGGAGGGGAGGAAGGAAGAGGCCGTGAGGCGTGAGTTTCTTGTTGGGGGTTTTGCACTGCGGCGTCGGCCCACTTGGGTACTCGTGGTTTTTCCGTTACCACGGACCGGGCCGGGAGTTGGGTTGAACTTTTGGGCTGATTTTAGGCTCAACCATGAAAGGAGCATTTGTTCCCTGGCTGTTTGAAAGAAAGCCCAGATAATTTTGGGCTGTATGAAATGGGCCAAAAGGAGCTACACAAATAAAGACGCAACACAGAAACACAGGTCAACCAACCAACTAATCTTTGGTGGAAAAAAAGGTGATTGATGGCATCACGTCAAATAGGCACTTTGGGCAAATAGTACTATTTTTTAGCACATCATTTTGTCCGGCCACTTTCATTTTAGTAATCCAAAGTTTGCTCCTTTGTATTTTCTTAAAGATATGGAGCGGGGGACCTCATATTCCATTATCTTAAAAAAAAAAGGTCTTTGTTTGCCTCATCGAAATATCCTAGTTTTCAAATCCGAATCCAAATAAAATGCAATTGGAGTAGTGGATGATCCAAGCAAAGAAAACAACGCATGGGAAGATCATATGTAGCGCATATCTCTAGATAAATCCATTTGCCAAATAAGACTGTCATCTTTACCTTTTGCTATTTGAAAACTTGAATTTGGTACGTCACCCAAAATTATTCTTCCCTGGGTTTCTGAGATACTATACTTGTACGTACTGTTTTGCCATTTGAAATTATCTACTATGCCCACTCAGGACATGGAAAATACTACTACAGTACACATGACAGTAACGGTGTAGGTCACATCATGTTCATGACGGGAATTAGGAATACCCGACGTGACAGGTTGAAAACAACGTCAATGCAAATACGATTCCACTCATGGCCGTTCACTTTTGAAAAAAAAAATGAATTTCATGACGACTGCAAAAGCGAAATTCTTTCTCCACTTTTGAACGAATTTCATGGTCCAATTTAGTAGCCAGAGCACCAACCAGCTCGTAGCAGCCGACGTCGGCTGCTTTTGTTGTCGTACTAAAATGACAATAGCAGCCGTCCTCCGGCCACTACCGCCGAGCAACCCGGCGGCACTTCCCGGTTGACCAAACTTTCTGCTAGGAAATTTCGTCCAAATTTGAAGCGATCCAAAATATTTATCACGTTACTGGAGTACTAGCTTGATCCTTTTTTATTCTCAATAAACCATTGATTTCTCAGATAAAAAGTAAATTTTGCTTGTATGGTAACTTTTCCAAGCTACATGAATGAAGTTTCCACAAATGATGTTGGAAATTTAGGAAACTTAGTCTACAGTATTTCGTAAATTAATTTAGATTTATTTTCTTTAATTTTAAAATATTGATATCGTCGACTTCTGATATCAAATTTGACCATTTATCTTATTCAAATATTTATTAAAAAATACGTAAAATTTGTAGTCATGTTTCTAGCAAAATAAATTATATTTATTATATATTTAAAATATTATGAATAGTTAAATTTAAAATTAGAATTAAACAATATTAAATATTTTAAATTCGAAGCAAAATAAATATTATGAATTGTTTTTTCTTTATGTGGTCTGCATGGGTCTTTTTAAGGCCCGGCCCGGCGCCCAGCTGGTTGAACAAGTCTGACACCACAATTTCCCCTCCCCCGATTTTTGGAGGCCTGTCGCCCCGCACCATCCCGCGCGCCAGCCACCTCGATCCAGATCCGCCCGTCGTCTCCTCCTCCTCCGGCATCCGTCCTCGCGGCCGCCCGACGACTCCCCGGATCCGTCCGGCGCTTCTTCCGCTGGTACGCGCGCCGCCCCGGCTCTCTTTGACGGGTTTGTCGTTTTGTTTCTCTTAACGACGCGAATCCGCAAGGCCGAATCTTTCGTTGCGGCACGGAGGTTTCGATTCCCCCTGTTCATCCCGGTTTCGTATTCCGTGGGAGGGATGGGGTGTCGGTCGTGATGTTTGTTTCCCAAACTTTGTTGGAATGAATTATGAAACCTCGTTCCTCACGCTAGGCTCGCGCCCGCTAGTGTCCTGTAACAAGCAACGTTGTCGATCTTGTTTGTGGATTGTACTCAGTTTCTGTTCGCTTTCAGCAATGCGTTCGCGATTGTTGCGAATTTCTTATAGTTTCCTCCTGTAGGGTACTCTTACATGTACAATTCTGTCAGAAATTGGCAACTGCGTCGACACTGACCTGATAAAAGTTTCCTCCTGACAGCAGGATCTGATATTAGGAGAGCACTCTGATCAGGAAGCCACAGGATGAAGAGAGTGCCATCGCATGTCTCCATGGCCTCGGAGGCCGAGATCAATCTCGATCTCTCAAGACTGATTATCGACAAGCCAAAATTCACGTTGGAGCGGAAGAGGTCATTCGACGAGCAGTCGTGGAGCGAGCTCTCCCACCGGCATAACGATGGCTTCGACAGCGTGTTGCAGTCGCCTGCATTCCCCTCAGGTTTCGACTCGCCGTTCTCCATGGGGACGCACTTTGGTGGTCCGCACCCCCTTGTGAACGAGGCGTGGGAGGCACTCAGGAAATCAGTAGTGTCCTTCCGTGGTCAGCCGGTTGGCACAATTGCTGCCATTGACCATGCCTCTGAAGAGGTGCTCAATTATGATCAGGTACTGATTCAGTTTCTGAATATGCAAGAACCTTAATTTTCTTAACATTATGAGACTATTACTTGGACCTGTTAGAAATAGGTGGCCCAGAATGTCTCTGTTTACGAATGATTACATATTTCAGTCTCTATAATTCCTGACATGCTACCTTCTCCTGACCAATTTATGAATTCACTAGAATGGTTTTTAGCTTCATTCGTGTGCTCTTTTCAGGCTATTATGTTACATGGATGTCACAGTATGTACTGATAAGCTATGTTTATTGCAAATTGTCATCATACAGTACAGTTTTCATTTTGTCATTAACATGACCTTGTCGTATTTACTATTACTTGCAATAAGATTTTAACTTTGCTAGCATGTTCCTTTGTTATGTACTTGGCATCATGGTGTTATTCTTTTTCTTAATTGGCATCTTTCCTGCCAGTTCACTGATAAAAAGCTTCTGAGATTTATTGGCAAAAATGGCCTCATTATTACCTTGTAGAATGCGCAGCAGCATGGCTAGATCTTTGTTTGCTTTCTAGCTGGGATTCTCCTGTGCTTCTCCTGAGTTCCTCTTGACCTCTTTCACGTTTGATATCTGATACAGTGCTAGTGTTGAATTTTCTGTTATAATTTCAGGTTTTTGTGAGGGATTTCGTTCCAAGCGCATTGGCTTTTCTAATGAACAATGAGGCTGACATAGTGAAGAATTTTCTCTTAAAAACTCTCCACCTTCAGAGTTCAGAGAAAATGGTAGATCGGTTCAAGCTTGGAGCAGGAGCAATGCCTGCTAGTTTCAAGGTGGACCGTAATAGAAACAGAAACACTGAAACGTTAGTTGCTGACTTTGGTGAGAGTGCAATTGGCAGGGTGGCACCAGTGGACTCTGGTTTTTGGTGGATTATTCTCCTTCGGGCATATACAAAGTACACCGGAGATGCTAGTTTGGCAGAGTCAGCTGACTGCCAAAAATGCATGAGGTTGATATTGAATCTCTGCTTATCTGAGGGATTTGATACTTTTCCAACACTGCTCTGCACAGATGGTTGCTCTATGATAGATCGTCGAATGGTAGGAGCAATTAATCTCTATGTGATTCATATTTAGATGCATATCTTTTGCAGTACATTTCAGTTGAGGTTGGAGCATGATTTGTAGATTCTTATATTTGTTCTACAACCAAGGATCATGTCCCTTTTTTTTATGCACAAACTTTGATAGGGATAGCATCATATGGTGAACACATCCTGATTGTGTAGTAATGCATATTCATCAGAACTTTTAGATTTATCCTCAATTTTTGAGGGTTTTATTGTAGTTTTCCTTGAATTTAAAGGCAAGCTTCTGTAACCATATCAATACGATAAGGCAATAAATGCCTTTTTTTCAGTAAGAGGTAGTAAAATATTGGAAAGAATGAGGCTTACATTTAATCAGAAATGATGAATCATCACATTATTGTACTTATCGAATAAACTACTTTTATTTTCAGGGTATATATGGCTATCCCATTGAGATCCAGGCCCTATTCTATATGGCATTGAGATGTGCTCTCCAAATGCTTAAGCCAGATGGTGAAGGGAAGGAATTCATAGAGAAGATAGGTCAACGGCTACATGCACTTACCTACCACATGAGGAATTATTTTTGGCTTGATTTTCATCAGCTTAATAATATATACAGATACAAAACAGAGGAGTATTCCCACACTGCTGTGAATAAGTTCAATGTCATTCCAGATTCAATCCCAGATTGGGTGTTCGATTTCATGCCATGCCGTGGAGGCTACTTTCTTGGCAATGTTAGTCCTGCCATGATGGATTTCCGGTGGTTTGCTCTTGGCAACTGCATTGCCATTGTATCATCTCTAGCCACTCCAGAACAAGCAGTTGCTATAATGGATCTGATTGAAGAGCGGTGGGATGAGCTAGTTGGTGAGATGCCTTTGAAGATATGCTATCCTGCTATTGAGAATCACGAGTGGAGAATTATTACTGGCTGCGACCCTAAGAACACCCGGTGGAGTTACCACAATGGAGGATCATGGCCAGGTGATGTTTTTTCTTTGCAATATATGTTGGATTTGTGTTACAAACCTTTACTTTGGGATTATTCTTGAAAATAGGCCAGTCTTCTTCACTGTGCATTGTATTAGTGATTGAACCACTTTCTGAAATCCAGATTACTTGATTTATATTTCTGTTCAAATTATTTTCCTAGAATGAAGATTACAAGTCCATTTATCACGACATTATAGATAATTTTTAAACAAAATTTATCCTTAAACCAACAACAGTAAGTATAGTGGATAATTTTGAGCTAGATTATCTAAGAAAATTCTGGATCGAGCTTTCTTCCAAAAGATAATTGGGGAAATGTTTCTCTGCTTCTTAATGCCTTTAGTGTCAAGAAGTTGCCTCAATGCAAATGTTTATTAAACTTCTCATTTTCCCCCCTTTACATGCAGTTCTTCTGTGGCTACTGACAGCGGCCTGTATCAAGACCGGGCGACCACAAATGGCTAAACGTGCCATTGAGCTTGCTGAGTCAAGGCTGCTCAAGGATGGCTGGCCAGAGTACTACGATGGCAAGCTGGGAAGGTTTGTTGGTAAGCAGGCCAGGAAGTTCCAAACATGGTCCATCGCTGGCTACCTGGTCGCCCGCATGATGTTGGAAGACCCGTCGACCCTCATGATGATCTCCATGGAGGAGGACCGCCCTGTAAAGCCAACGATGAGGCGGTCAGCCTCATGGAATGCTTGAATGGTGTCTGGATGGGTGTTTTTGAGGTAAAAAAAAATGGTGTCAAAGGTTATAGAAATTATGTCTTGATACCACAGAAGTTTGCCATTTGTATTTTACCCTTTTCAATTAGGGACAGCAAGTGTATCATAGATTCTAGGAGTTACACAGCGTTTTGTCATTTGTTTTTGTTTCCCTTTCGTGAAGAACAGTGTGGCTGCTGTTCAGGTAAAACCTTTGGATCCTTAATTTTGTAATAAAAACACTGCTATCAATTATCATGGTATATTTTCTTTTCTACGTACTACTAATGGTGTATTGAAGCCACATTTCACTTGTGGCATAATTGTTCTCGTAAGTTTATACTACAGCGCTATTGCTCAGATAACTGAACTGATGACGTAGCAGAAAAAAAATACCAAACGAAACTCCACAAACCAGCTCGAGTGCAGCTCCCGCTGGAGACGACTGGGTCTCTGTTTTCAGAAACAACCGGATCCGACTTCCTTGCCATGTGAAAGCTATAATAATTTTCAGTCGCCTCAAGTTTATCATCTCCAAAAAAAACATTACAACTAACTTTTGGAGGCCCATGCGTTTATATTTTGTTTCAAAAGGTTTGAAAACTTTGAAATGGCAGTGTTTCAAAAGATATTGTAAATTTTCAGTCGCCTCAAATTTATCCTTTCGAAAAAAAATATTACAACCATCTTCTGAAGGCCTATGCGTTTATATTTTGTTTCAAAAAGGTTTCAGTCATCGGTAAAATTCTGCGTTTATATTTTGTTTGAAAAGATTTGAATGGGCATCGTTTCCAGTCAACGCTATTTGCATCCGGCAGGACCGGCACATTGTTCTTGACGGGTCCTTTTGGAGGCCCATGAGGCCCATCTAAGCAACTTTGTCGTGAATGAACCCCCCGCTCCTTCCCCATATCAACGCGCCGCACTCAATCTTCCTCCTCGCCCAGATCCAAATACCTCGCCAGATCCACCCACCTCTCGCGCTCAGATCCGGGGCGCTCGCCCGGCATGGCTTCCACCGAGAAGCCGTGCACCATGCTGGTGCACTTCGACAAGGGCTCGCCGTCGATGGCGAACGAGATCAAGGCGGACCTCGAGTCCGGCGACGGTCCCGCCAAGGCCGACGCCATGCGCCGCGCCATCTCGCTGATCCTCAACGGCGAGACGATTCCTCACCTCTTCATCACCGTCGTCCGCTACGTCCAGTCCTGCGACGACCACGCCGTCCAGAAGCTGCTCCTCCTCTACCTCGAGACCGTCGAGAAGCGCGACCCCGCCACAGGGAAGGTGCTCCCCGAGATGATCCTCATCTGCCAGAACATCCGCAACAACCTCGAGCACCCCAACGAGTACATCCGCGGCGTCACGCTCAGGTTCCTCTGCCGCATGTCCGAGCCCGAGCTGCTCGAGCCGCTTGTCCCCTCTATCCTCACCAACCTCGAGCACCGCCACCATTTCGTGCGCCGGCACGCGCTCTCGGCGATCTCCGCGATCTACAGGCTTCCGTACGGGGACCAGCTCATCCCCGACGCGCCGGAGGTCGTTGAGCGCGCCCTCGGTACCGAGCAGGACGCCGCGGCGCGGAGGAACGCGTTCCTCATGCTCTGCGCGTGCGCGCAGGAGCGCGCCATCGCGTACCTGCTCACCAACGCAGAGCGCGTAACAGAGTGGCCTGATCTGCTCCAGATGGCCGCTGTCGACCTGATCCGCAAGGTCTGCCGTTCCAAGGGCCGCACCGACAAGGGCAGGTACATCAAGATCATCATCGCCCTCCTATCTGCCCCCAGCACGGCTGTAGTGTATGAGTGTGCTGGCGCACTGGTGTCCCTGTCCTCCGCCCCCACTGCCGTGAGAGCCGCTGCCAACACTTACTGCCAGCTGCTCTCGTCGCAGAGTGACAACAATGTGAAGCTCATTATCCTGGACCGCCTACACGAGCTGCGTGCCTCACACAGGGAGGTCATGGTGGATATGGTCATGGATGTGCTACGTGCGCTTGCCAGCCCCAATGTGGATGTCAGGAGGAAGGTGCTTGATTTGGTGCTGGATCTGCTCACCCCGCGAAATGTTGAGGAAGTGGTGCTCTACCTTAAGAAGGAGGTGGTTAAAACTCAGGCTGCAGAGGCAGAGAAGGGTGGTGAATACCGTCAGATGCTGGTGCAGGCCATTCATGCCTGCACCGTGAAGTACCCGGAGGTGGCTGGGTCAGTGGTCCACCTTCTCATGGACTTCCTTAGTGACACTAATGTTGCTGCAGCGGTTGATGTTGTTCTGTTTGTGCGTGAGACAATAGAGACCAATCCCAAGCTCCGTGTGTCCATGATCCAGAGACTGATTGACACGTTCTATCAGATCCGTGCATCCCGCGTTTGTGTATGTGCCCTCTGGATCCTTGGTGAATACTCCCTCTCCCTGTCTGAGGTTGAGAATGCCATTTCCACTATCAAGCAATGTCTTGGGGACCTCCCATTCTTTACTGTCTCGGAGGAAGGGGAGTCAACTGAATCCTCCAAGCCTGCCCCACAGGTCGTGAATTCTGTCACTGTGTCTTCAAGGAGGCCTGTTGTTCTTGCAGATGGCACTTATGCCACACAGAGTGCTGCCACTGAGACTGCCATCTCAACTCCGGCTACTGGTCTTGGGTCACTGGCTTCCACTCAGAATCTCAGATCTCTCATTCTATCTGGTGATTTCTTCTTGGCTGCTGTTGCTGCCTGTACCCTGACCAAGCTTGTATTGAGGCTGGAGGAGGTTCAGCCATCAAAGGTTGAAGTAAACAAGGCTTGCGCTGGGGCCTTGTTGATCATGGTGTCCATTCTGCAGCTGGGCCAGTCATCCTACCTTCCCCACCCAATTGACAATGACTCATATGATAGGATTGTTCTGTGTGTGAGGTTACTTTGCAACACGGGTGATGATGTGAGGAAGGTTTGGTTGAAGTCATGCCGCCAGAGTTTTGTGAATATGCTTGCTGAGAAGCAATTTAGGGAGAATGAGGAGATGAAGGCCAAGGCTCAGATATCTCATGCCCAGCCAGATGATCTTATTGATTTCTACCACCTAAAGAGCAGGAGGGTGAGTGTGAACTACTTTTCTCATTCTCTGCCTCCCCTTTTTTACTCTTGCTTTTGCACAGTGGAAACTCCATATTTTATTATCTGTCTAATGTAGTTTTTTGTTTGCTAGCATTTAGTTTCCAGAAATACAGTGCAAGTTGTCTGAATGCATTCATGTCATAGTGTATTTGCACCCAATGAATTACTTTTTATTCTTGAATAATGTTTCAAGGCTTAATTTTTACAGTCTATTGATTATATGCTTTTATTTGAATTGGAGAGGCATCTATACCGCACTGTGCAATGGCTTGTATTACCCATTAAGTATATTTTATTGTGGTTTTTTATAAACAGCCAAGCTTGATCTTTTCCTGCCTGAAAATTAGGTATTAAACTGACTTTCATGTATTCATGTATCAGGATAGGTAAACCACAATCATGGGTACAATAATTTTGTGTTTGGTTTATTTTTCTTATCCATAGTTTATCTTATGTTGATTTTTTTGTAGTCTTTATTTGGGTCTATGGGATGAGGTATGTTCTGGTAGGATTCTTTTTAAGAAATTGAAGAGTGTCTACTTGTGTAGCATGATTATTGAACTAAAGAGTTTATTTTTAGTATTTACTGTATCTTTTGTAGTGTATATTTACGATTATCAATGCTTGGTAATACGCTGCTTTGAGTTTCTTCTAGTGTTAAAGTTGGCATTTCTTTTTGCAGGGAATGAGTCAACTTGAGCTTGAAGATGCCGTTCAAGATGATTTGAAGGCTGCCACCGGCCAGTTTACGAAGGATGCAGATGATACCAACAAATTGAACCGCATTCTTCAACTAACAGGGTTCAGTGATCCTGTGTATGCTGAAGCATTTGTGACTGTTCATCATTATGATATTGTACTTGATGTCACAGTCATAAACCGAACAAAAGATACACTTCAGAATCTGTCCCTGGAGTTGGCAACAATGGGCGACCTCAAACTTGTTGACCGCCCTCAGAATTACACGCTTGCTCCTGAGTCAAGCAAGCAAATTCGGGCTAACATTAAGGTTTCATCCACAGAGACTGGAGTCATATTTGGAAACATAGTCTATGAAACTTCAAATGTAATGGAGCGATCAGTGGTGGTCCTCAATGATATTCACATTGATATCATGGATTACATATCACCTGCTACCTGTGCTGATGTCACTTTCCGGAACATGTGGGCAGAATTTGAGTGGGAAAATAAGGTAAGGCTACTTGTTTTGCAAGAAACTCTCTCATTAATGTAGGAACAGTGTTGGTAACATTCTTGTCAATCTGGTTGCACAACCCATGCTCAATTGATTCCATGTCCACAGATTGTCATTGATAGCAAAAAATCCTGTCATATGATTATTTATGCTTTTTAATATGCTATCATCATAGTATATGAGTACATTTGTAATGCCAGATATCTATCTGGTAACAAATTTGATGGTATTTGGATTTGGGGCCTAGGGATTGTCCAAATTCTATCCATACAGCTCCTTATGCTTGAGGTTCTGTTTGTTTGTGTATTAGCCTCCTAACTATTCTGGCTGGTAAAATGATGATTGGAATCAGTTGATATGGTGGTAGTGATACTTGTAGTGTATGTCTGACCTTACTTCTATTACTGTTTTGACTATTGTTTCTTTGTTCATCAGGTGGCTGTCAACACCGTGATTCAGGATGAAAAGGAATTCTTGAATCATATTATCAAGTCAACAAACATGAAGTGCCTAACACCACCGTAAGTTCTAAAGAATTACCTTGCATATCGATTCAGCAAACTAGAACTATGGCTGCTTTTGCATATTGATGTTGGATTTATCTTTAATGTAATTAATAATTCACTAGGGTGCAACATAAGCAGACAGTTTCTCTCAGCAATACAAACATGTGTGCAAATCATGACTGTGTTACTGCTTTTGTTTGCCAACATTATCCATTCCAGCATACAGGATTGATATACCTAGGGCAATATTAAAGTTTTCCTACTAGAGGTTACTTAGGGCAATTTTTGTTTGTAAATGAAGGATGACAAAAACTACCTTTTACATCTAATGTACCATGGTTCTTTGGTTGATCTAGCCAATCTTATCTTGTAT